>VXBB01001401.1:97976-182765 GCA_013399915.1 Illadopsis cleaveri
TCTGCATTGCAGGTGTCAAAGAAGTTCAAAATAACATCTGTAATAATATTTTTATATTAATATATGTAATGTAATAATAGTGTAATAATATATATACACAAAGAAAAATCTGCATTGCAGGTGACTCAAAGTAGTCCAAATTTTTATATATATATTAATATGTCCTGTAATAATCTATGTAATAGCAATATATCTATATACAAAACCAGATCTGCATTGCTAGTGTCATAGGTGTTCATAATTACATATTATTATAGTAATTATTGCAACAATAATGATAATATAACATATTAGGTGTCATATAGAATCTCCACTGCATTCCCTGGGTCGTGGCTTAATGTGAATGTAAAAAGCTTTATTTTAACTTAATTCTCAAGCTATAACACAAGTAAACCCTTTATGCTATGGAAAAGCACAGCTGTGATGGACAGTTAAAATATTTTGGAAAGTATTTAGCAATGNAGCCATGGAGAGTGAGGTCTTCCTCCTGTCCAACAAGGATCTCTGGGCTGCAATAGATGAAGGCTTCACCTCGTCCTCATCCCAGCCCTTGGAGGACGTGAGGCAGGACAGGATGAGACTTGCCTGCTCATCCCACCACTTGCAGGCAACTGTAGCTCAGGGATCTCCTAAATTGGCACCATCTTCATCTAGTAAGTCTAAATGGGTGTTTTTGGGCTCAGGTTGACTACTACCGGCCATAAGGAAAGCCTGAATAAAGGAAAAGATGTTACAATATTAAGAGTAAAAATAATTGAAAATTTAGCACAGCACAAGACAAATCAGGATTGTTGTCTGTTATGAAAAACGTTATTTATAGTTTTAGAACATATATATGCATATATATAAAAAGAGGAAAAAAGGAAAAGTTGCGCAGTTTCTGCCCATAATGTAATTTAAAAAAAAATCTCTTTTTTTTTTTTGCCCATGTTGTCCAGATCCACACTATTCTCCTTTGAAAGGAAGACATAACAACAAAAGAACGTGATTCCTGTTGCAGTGACTTTGTGGTAGAAACCAAAGATTTACTGATTGTCTCAAAACAGGCAGATTTACTTAAGGTTTTTAATTGGGAGAAAAATCTTGGCTAAGGATCTCTGTGAAGGATACCAAAGGAGAATGAAAGCAGCTGGGTAAAAATGCTCATGTCCAACATAAGGATAAAATGTTTATACTTAATTTGCTTTATCATCTTAAGAAATCAAAATATTTTTTTGAGAAACAACAGGTTTGGGGAGCAAAGTTTTGGTGTGATGGGTTAGGCGGGAGCTGTCTCCCAAATATTTGTTGCTTGAGTGCTTTCCAAAGCAGAGCAGATCCAGACTTCAGCAAAGCATCTGATGTTCTTGGAGAAGAAATAGAAAAGAAGTAAATGAAGAAACAAAAGAGAAAGAGACAAAGCAGATTGTATAACACAAAATCCTTTTTCGAAGATTTAGTGCTTTCTCAGGATTCCAAATATTCTGCATACAGCCTGGTAGGTGTAAGGAATAGTCCTGAGTCTCTCCTGTGGGAAATTGTGGGCTTCACTTGAGAGTTTTCTTCTCATATCTACAAATTGAATTATCCTTTAATTAAGGAGATCTGGAAAATAGTCCTGAAAATCAGAAAATGCAATTTTTTTTTGTTGTTCAGCAAATACAAGTGGAGTGGTTTCCATCTGATGGAGATGGGGAAGATTTGGTGTTGTCTCCTTAGAACAACCTCTACAAGGCTCATATCCCCTTATTCATTTAAAGGGAACTTTGCAAACTTTGTAAATACACTTTTCTAGTTTAGTTTAGGGCTCTGAAAAATGTGGAGTTGGAAACATCAGAGTTTGTCTTTATCTCCAAGGCTACAGCCGCGGAGCTGGCGATGCTGGGAGGAATGTGTTTGAATTATTAGGCTGAACTCTGCGTTTCTGGGCCAGAGTGTTCCTGGTATTTGGAGGCCTCTGGGATAGAGGTAACCTTGCCAGCAGGTCATAAATTTGAGCCAGGCTTTTTTACCTTTGTCAGGAAATTCATGCTGGAGCTTTCCTTAAGCCAGGATTCGCAGTGATCTAATCCCAGCCCGCTGCCAAACCTGACCTGGGAGTTGTTTTCTGCCGTTCCGTTGCTGTCTCTTTGTTTTGTCCGTCGCGTTCCAGATCGCTCGATTTCTCTGCTCCGCGCTTTTCACCGGGGCTGTTAATCGGGAGTGGATGAATGCACACAATCAGCCTGCAAAAGCCTCTCAGCTCACTGTGGGCAATGGCCAGCACCAGGATGTGCTATCCAGGGACAATTATGAGCAGTTCATTTTAGTCTCTCCAGATAAGTGCTAGAGGAAAACTTGCGATGGGATTTTGGAAGTTTTGGGATACTTCGTAGACAAGCAGGTAGAAATCTGCATTGCAGATGTCTTATCAAAATCAAATCAATCAATAAATAACAACAACAACTTGTATAATAATATGTGTCAATATCTCCTATAGGAATAATCATAAAATACATTAGTATCTCCTACAATACTAATATATGTATTATATTTTAATTATATGAATACACACACAAATCTGCATTGCAGGTGTCACGTACAAGTCCAAAATAATATACATATTATAATATATGCCATAATAATATATATAATAATATNTGCATTCCCTGGGTCGTGGCTTAATGTGAATGTAAAAAGCTTTATTTTAACTTAATTCTCAAGCTATAACACAAGTAAACCCTTTATGCTATGGAAAAGCACAGCTGTGATGGACAGTTAAAATATTTTGGAAAGTATTTAGCAATGGAAATTCGTCTAATATGTTAATTATTGCATCTGTTAATGAAAGGTGAGGTATGTTTGTTGCACATTTGGTACGAGTGGAGATTCTGCTCCAGTACATGGCTACATCACTGGGAGGTGAAATTCAAATTAATTAAGCCAGTTTTAAAGGAATTTCTGAGGATTCCTTGGAATAGCAGCTGCTCGACACTGGGATGCTGATGATGTGTAATTCCCAGCAGTGCTGTCAGCGTTGCTGGGTGGTATTTTTGTGTAGCAAATCCAGCACAAGGCTTATTTCCCCCCTTTTTTCTCTTTTTTTACCCTGCCAAATGAAGCATCCCACATCCTGTCCAGATTGCCACTGGATGTTTGCTTTAGATCAGAGTATTCTGTTGCTAGACATGTTAGATTAAAATTAAATGGTTAAAAAATGATATTGTGGAGAGAGAAAGACCTTCAAAGTCCTTTCTGGCTTGGGAAATATATCTAAAAATTCAGCACAGGATCACCTGCCATTTCCATTGCTGATGCATACAGCCAGTCAGTCTAAATTCATCCATAATCCACCAGTGCTCCCCATTTTTGCATCATGTAGTTGCTAAAAATGATAAATAACCCAACTCCTGCTCCTCCACTTGTGCTGCAAATCAGGGGTTTGGGGATACACCCTCAATTTTGCACTGTGAAATTTCCTAAATTGCCTTGCGCCCATGCACACAAACTCCTTGCCTTCTTGAATATTCTCAGTGTAACAAGTGGGCATCCAAGAGCTGTTAAGCCTGGATTAATGCTGATCTTGGGCTGCTGCAGGAGGGATTACAAAGCATAATATTGGCATTAAGGCTGGGAGATGGGAGTGAGGCTTTCCAAAGTGCTTACGCAGCACAAAGAAACTCTGCCGGCGCCTTTCGGCTCGCGTGCGGCCCTGGGCTGTGAGGGACGATCCGGGGCTTTCTAGAGTTACATCACAATTATAATATTTGTAATCACAGAGATGCAATAGAAATAACCTCCTGGCAGAAGGGAAATATGTGGGTAATGAATGGGTGCAACCTGCCTGTTGCCGTCCTGGGTTTTTGTGCTGGCTCGTGCAGCCCTTCCCGCTCTGCAACATCTGGTTTTCATCTGCTGCAGGAAAGCCAAATAATTTCAATGAAACTGGGGGAAAACACAATGCTTTAAAAAAAAAAAGACAATATTGATGTTTGCCTGGTTTTCAGCTGGCGTTAATTAGATTTATCAGCAGGGTTTATCGACAGTGGATGCTCACTTGGATGTTTGAGTTAATGCATCATCCCATGGACAATGCGATTAACGAGGGCCAAGTGCCACATTTTTCCTTGGAAGAGCTTGAAATGATAAATAATGTGAGTTGAGATTACTCTGATTTTTGGTGCATCCCCCAGGTGATGAGTCAGCAGGGCACTGGGGCACACAGGGGATTTTACTGACGGGAGCAGCCTTGATTCAGTGGAACTGGCCATGGTTGCTCTGGATGTGGCAATACCTGCATCATGTTAGCCTACAACAAAAATGTATTCAAAATGCATTCCCCTAATTCAACAAAAATGCATTCCCAAATATTAGATATATTGAAAGAAAATAAATATGCAATAGGTGTACAAGATATATTAAGAAAAGTATGACATATGAGATATAAAAATATAAAATAGGTATAATATATACATGAGATATAGAAACATAAAATAAAAATGCATTATTTTTTTCCATCTGTCCCTCTAAATCAGAATAAGGTTGTCATTGAGGTCCATTTTCAATTTTAGACCAGCATGGGTCATCATCTGTTTAATCCCCATCACATTAGAGCCCCCCTGGACTAAGTTTTTAAACTGCACTTTATTGATTGCTGGGCTTTTAAAGACATCCATGAGCTCTCAGCAAATGGAGCATTTGTCCTGATCTGTGCAGATTGACCCTGTTGGGCGGGGGGTACTTGAGGAATAGGCAGGCTTTTTGTTCCATCTAGGCTGCAAAACTCTTGTGGGTTGTTAGATCGTCTCCCCTCAGTGAGTTTTTGGTGCTGGGAAAGGTTCATTAAGATAGAATTATGAGTAAGCAAAATATTTCTGGTTTTCCATGTTAATCGTGTCTGTTCAGCAAGAGAAATGGAGCTGGGAGAAGCTTTTCTAATGAGTAGGACATCTCACCTCCTGGCTTAAGGCATGAGGATCTGTGAGAGCAAATACTGAAGGAGCCATAAGTCTATATTTTGATTTAATGGTTGTAATTTTTAAATTGCTTTATGGTTATTGTGTCATAAGATCTTAACCACTAATTTTTCCTAAGAGTTTAATTAAATTTCAAGCTTTCAACTGGAAATTCAAAATAGAAAATAGGTTTGAGCTTACTATAAGTTTCTTGCTTTGAGAACAGTCACTGCCTTTAATAGAACCATGGAATGGGCAGGGTTGGAAGGACTTTGATTTATTTGACTGGATTCAAACCACAGTTAATTCAACTTCACCTGTGATTGCCAGATCCACACTTCAGTTTCTTACAAGCCAAATTTCTCTGGACATGGAGTTGGAACAGGGTACCTGCAATTACACCGAGTGTTTTCAGGAAAAATCATGGTCTTTTATTTTTTTCTCCCATTCCTTGCCATGGAATCAACTCAGTTTAATTTTGTGCATCTTGCCGGGGGCTGGTGCCAGAGATGGGGTTAAGGGGACGCAGGAGGTGGACAGTTCAGTGAGTCAGGACTTAAATGTGTGGATAATTCAATGTGGATATTTCCCTCCCTCCTTCTACTTCTCACATGAGTTATCTTTGATGCATTTGTTTTCTAAAGTGGCAGTGGAAGGATTGCAAATGTAGTAGCAACCCCCAAACCATATGTTTGTAGGCTGGATCAGGGTCTTGATACAGTTGGGTATGGTGTCCCCAATGTATTTGTGCTGAATGTCCCAGGCAACAACAGAGTACAGGTGGGAATCTCTGAAGGTGATGTTGATTCTCAGCATTACTTATCATCAAACTTAGATTTTAGAGCTCCTTAGCACGAACTCTCTCCTTTTTTCCCCTTTTATTTTTGTCCGGCCCCTGATACTGTGGGATTATTTTTCCATGCCTTGTTTCAATTCCCACCTAGGTTTTAATTATTATAGTGACTTTAACATGGGCAGCTGGTGAATTATCATTAACTCCCCTACCCTGGATGCCATCCAAGGGGGGAGATGGGGAAGAAGGAGCAGTAAAAAAGAGATGGCCAGGGAAAACCCTCGCTATCGGATGCCGGAGACCGGGTGAGCGAAGCCTTCCTGTTGAAATCCGGCCAGCACGAGGTAGGACAATCGTGCTGCTGTTCTCCTTGGGAGTTATAAACAAGAGGATGAGGCTCAGCAAGAGAAAGAAAGGTTTCTTTCTGTGATTTTCCTTTCTGTCAGTGTTTTAGTTTCCTTTTCCACCCTCCTCCTGAACTGCAGGCAGATCTATTTAGAGAAGAAATGCTGTTTTCACATGGGTTTAATTTTTTAATGTAGTATATTGCTTGCTGATTAAGGTCAATAAAGAAATACATTTAATATTCTCTTGAAAGATGCGAATAAATCACTCCTTATTTAGCACTGATAGTGTTTTTGTTGGGGTTTATAAAGCTGCTTTGAGTGAGCCAGCGGGAGCAGCATCCCAGTCTTCCCCAGCCGGGATAAACAGATGCAATCCTGTGATTCCTGCTACATCCCACATGCATTTTTAATGCAAAAAGGAAAGAAATAATAATAAAGAAGGTTGAAATAACAATAAATTCACATCATCCCAATGCAACAAGAGTGGCTGAGCTCCTTGCTTTATTCCCACTTTCAGGATGATGTGTGTGTTGTTATTTAAAGGAGGGATCTTTCAGCTCTACACCTGTAAAATCTTTCAAAGATTTTATCCCTCTAGGAGATATTTGTGGAGATATTTTGACCACTCAAGTGATCATGCCCTTGTTGTTTTCATCATATTGAGAACTGGGTGGTGTATGATGAGGTTATTGCCTCTCAGCAGTGACTTTATAGGTATGGAATAAAGGTTTTGGAAGTGGATAATACGTGCTGGAAAATGTGAGATCTGGATCTAAGTCTCCCTCCAGCCTGTTTTTCACTGGGAGGTCTGGTTCCTCTGCATGCACTCAGCTGAGCTTGACTAAAATCCTATAAACCATCACCTCTGTTGTTCTGCCATATGAAGGGACATTTAGGACATCAAAACAATGGGTTTGGATGTGTTCTTACGTTTTTTATTGAGAACACAAAATTTTGTCTTGGATCAGTCATTGTGGTCCAAGACATTCACCCTCTGGAGTTGCTCTGTCTTGCAAGGGTGATACTTGTCCTGGGTGGGAGCTGGGGTTGTGCCTCGGGGCATTGTTCTGCCTTTGGCCCTGCAGGGAGGGATGGTCCAGTATTCCAGCCTTGCTCCTGGAGCAAGTGCCAGAGTGCCAACAGCTCCTTTCCTTGCAAATAAACGCTGGTTCTCCATTCATTTTTACTAGCCAAGTGTAATTAGTAGTGGCCCACTCTTCATTGTGCTGTGCTGCTGCGTGTTAGATCACCACTCGCTTCCAAATAATAGATGGGAATGTGGTTTTATTTGGGTTATAAATTATGTATTGCTGCTCAGCACACAGAGTGCTTGTTTTTCCTCTGCCTTTTCACATCCCTGGGTTCCTCTGGTTAAGGATCGTTTTCCCCCATTCAGTTCAACCAATGAATCTCTTGCTAAATTGAGAAAAAATACTTTGAATTTGTGCTTGAGCTTTGCAGTTTGTCTCAGCCTGGCAGAAGACATGTACTCAAATCCTGGTTGGGTTTTCCAGCTATTCCAGTCAGGCTGGTTAAAGATGCTTTTACATCTATCTACAAAATTTCCCACCTCCTTCTGTGTCCTGTCACAGCTACTTTGATACCAACATCAGGTTGTGATTTTAGTTTATTAGCTATATATTTAATTACAGAAGGTTTACTAAAAGGCTTAAACATACTTTTGTGATTCTTCAAAGGTTGAACAAAGAAATGCTGTTCTGAATTTTATTGTTGTAGAGGCTGCAAATTTCTACAAGGGAGTTGTAAATGTTTTGTTTAGTTACACCATGGTGGTGAGGGACCACCATGAGGGTGGTATCATCAGAGTAGGGAACAATCAGGGAGGGTTTATCAGGCTGTGTGGTGGCAAGAAAATGGAAAAGGTGTTAAAAGAAATGAGAGGTACAATACCTGTGTGCTGGAAACCAGCACTTCAGGAAATCAGAGGAGAGGGAAGTTAATGAGCGTGTGCTCTAACCAAGCCTTGCATATTCACATGAAATTAATTGGATAATGAAGTCTGGTTTGCTGCTTGCTCCGGCAAGCAATGCCCCTGTGGATTTTCCAAGTGTATCTGCTGTGTTTCTCCTGCTGGCAGCTGTAGTGGGAAACACTCGTGCACAGTTCCCAACACAGCAGGTCACCAGCACTTCATCCAATACACCTTTCTTTGGAATATTTGTACTTTTGATGCATTATTGCACATACACGTTATCCTGTGTTCTTCTGGAGGGCAGGAGGGTTGAAAAGCTGGTGTTCCCCAAAATATTATGCACACAGACTAAGGAGGTGGCAAAATTAAATGTTATTAAATGCATTTGGAGACTTAATTTGGTCTAAGATGTTCTCAGTGACACAGCATCTTCTTCCTGCTTCCCTTCCCTGCACTCCTCACACCTGGAAAGATCTCAGCAGCTAGTGGGGGGAGATCCTAGATGGAAGCTTCAATGGCACTTGAATGCTGCTGTAAAAATTTGGACTGTGTTCCTTCCCCTGGTTTGCTCTATATTGGGTCAAATCAGTGTAGAGTGGGTGGTTGGGGCCAGCTCTTTGCTCATGGAAGTCTTGCAGTGAGATCGGATGTGTGTGGCCACTGTAAAAATTTATACTTGAAGTAAAGTTAAAAATCCTGCCCCTCCATGGCATATACAACCTCAAACTACATTTATTAATACACACATGAAAACATGGAACTGAAGGAAGGTGCCTTGAGTCCCCACTTCATGATCTCTTGCTTGGCTGAGGTGGATGATGAAGAGCTGCTGCTCATCTTGGTGCAGAGAGAAGGAGCAGAGAGGCCTCTGCATCCTTGGCATGCTGGCAGCACATCTGCCCTGGCACACCAGGTCTGGGCTCAGTTTGACTCCTGCTCTTTCCAAAAAGGAAAAGGAAAACCTGCTCCCAACATCCATCCCAACCACTTGGCATTTTGCAGAGCCAGGCTAGGAAGAGGTGGACAGCAGAAAAATATCCGTGTTGGTTTTGCGATGTGGAAAGTTGGAGTATAAAATCTCACCATGTTTGCCTTAATTTCATTGATTCAGGGCTTTCCTTTTTTGCTTGGATTTTCTTGTCCTTTAAACCCCAAAACGCTGTTCTCAGAAACACCGGCCTTGGCAGTGTTGAGGAACATTGCGCAAAGCTAAATAGGTGGTTTTGGCAGGATTACCTTGGAAGTGAAAGCTCCTTCCCTGCCTGGAGACCTCTCCTATGACAAACAGAACTGCAGCACCGTGCCCATCTCGTGCCACGGGGCATCGGCTGCTCCGCGCTCGCCTCGCAGCTGTTCCTCCTCTGCAGGGAATGGATGGAGTGGTGTCAGATTTACCCCCAGCCCAGGAACCTGGTTCAGTTCATAGGAAACCACTCCGTGGTGACTTCAAGGAAACCCCAGTTAATTCCTCTGGGAACGTGACAGGCGGTACCGGTTGAATTGTCCTGTTTTGCTTTACTTAATGGCTGAAAACAGACACCCTCTCCTAACACAAATATCTGAAAGGAACACGTTGATTTTTGAGACTTCTCTTTTGCTCCCTAAAAAAAACCAGTGCCAGCTATTGTTTTTCCTGATGCTTATCAAATATTTTAGTCCCTGATAAAACAATTATTTTTCAATGCTTCCTGTTGATCCAATGAGATAATAATTTTTTCTGTGCTGCGCCTCAGTCTGACTTCCGCAGGTGTTTTGGTCCATCCCAACACTTACTAATAAGTATTTTTAAGCTCTTACTTCACCGTTTGAACTGTGGAAATAAGGGAAAAGGTGTTTTTATGGATCAGTCAGACATTGGAGCTGCTATGGCTACTGAAACATTACAAACGCTGGAAAACATGAGCCCAGCAGCGCCACCGTGGTGGAAGCGACTCATCCGAGCTGCGTACGAGGCACAGAAATTTTATGCTGCTGCTCAATGGCGCTTGAAATTTTGGAATTGCATCAAGAAGAGTTGTAGATTATTTATATAATCCCACAGAAAGGCAAGGAAGGGCTGGAGATATGTGGATTCATGTTTAACCTTCTTGTTACTCAAGAGATTTTTTACGTGGCAGAAAACAAATGTGGGTTTTATTGTGTTGATTTAATGGCAAATCTCTGATTTGGTTGGTTTTTGTTTGTTGGAGGGGAGGGTGTGGATGATTTTTTGTCAGTAAGAAGCAGAAAGAGGCTGAGGTCTGAGAGGAAGGACAGCAGGGGCGGGAGCCAAGCTGAGGCTCGGGTTACACTGGTATGTTTTGGTTGCTGCCTAACCTGTTTTTGTTTTTCTTCATTACACATATTTCTCTTGGGAAAAGCAGGAAAAACTGT
The DNA here is from genome assembly GCA_013399915.1 of Illadopsis cleaveri. Taxonomy (NCBI): domain Eukaryota; kingdom Metazoa; phylum Chordata; class Aves; order Passeriformes; family Timaliidae; genus Illadopsis; species Illadopsis cleaveri. The sequence continues at coordinate 108,336 of VXBB01001401.1, forward strand.
GTGTCAAATATACATCAGGGCTCTGTGCCTCTGCTAAGAGGTTCCAGATGGGGAGCATTATGATAGGGACACTTTTCTCCTGCCTTTCACTTTGTTGGTGACAAGCTGCAGGAAAACTTATATCAAGCCCAGAGTGTGCAGTGAATGCTACTTCTTTTTTTTTGTTTGTTTTTATTTTGAGCATTTTTTGGGCTACCCAAGTATGCAATAAGAGGTTGAAACTTAATTTCCAAACATTTATGGCCCCATGCAGAATCATTATATTCAAAAAAAGGGTAAAAAACTAGAGTTTTGAAGGGACTTGGAAAGGCTTTCTCCGGAAGCTGGAGGTTGTCCAAGGCTTGTCCACCAGACCATATCCCCCTCCTTAAATTTGAGGCTGATGCCTGGGAAGGAGAGGATGGAAGCTGGTGAAGATGCCTCTACAAGGCATGAGTCTCTTTCCAGTGGGCAATGTTTCATTTCTGTGCTGGGCAGGGGCTGTGGCTCCACCTGGGGTTGGCACTGTGTCTTCTTCAAGATGACCTCCCAGGATCCTGATGGATTGTTTCCAGACCTGCTGTCATGCTGAGGGTCCACAGCTGCTTGACCTGGAGTGGGTGGTGTGGCAGTGGGAGCCACAGTCAGGCTCGGGCAATGGCAACCTGTCATCACTAGCTCCTAAAATCAGTGAGTCACAGCTTCAACAAGTCTCTGAGTGCTACGAGAGCTGTCAGCAGGTGACAACGGCGACAAGAGCTCGGCAAAATGTCCTACACTGTTCTCAGGATGTAGTTTCTTGTGTGGATGTTTTTGCATAATTAAATTATGTCTTAAAAAGTAGCACTTGTTTTGTGTATTGTGTCATTTGAAACATCTATGTTTCTAAGACAACTGGCCAAAAAGACCCAAAGCGTGTTACTTTGGGAAGGATGTGAAGCCACGGGTGAGGAGTGGCTTTCTACAGCTGAATGTAATGCTCCATGCTCTAAAAACCAGGAGATGCTTTGGAGACAGGAATTTACCCCCATCTTCTGCAGAGTACTGCAATATGTGGATGGTTGATTATTTGAAAATAGAAAAGTCATGTTTTCTTTATCAGGGGCTTCAGGGTGGATGAGACACGAGTGATCAAGGGCTCTGGAGACTCAAAAGCCTTTGAGAAGGCTTCTCAACCTTTGAGAAGAAAAAGGCAAATGTGGTGCTGAGAATGTTGTTACCTGTTTATCATCATGGAATTACAGCGTGGTTTGGGTTGGAGGGACCTTAAAAGCCCATCTTGTTCCAACCCCTGCCATGGGCAGGGACACTTCCACTAGGCCAGGGTACTCCAAGCCCCATCCAGCCTGGCCTGGAACACTTTGAAGGATCCAAGGGTAGCTACAGCTGCCCTGGGCACCCTGTGCCAGGGTCTCACCACCCTCACAGCCTGGAATTCCCTCCCAATATCCCACCTAACTCTGCCCTCTGACAGTGGGAAGCTGTTCCCCCTTGTTCTGTCGCTCCAGGCCCTTGTCCCAAGTTCCTCTCCAGCTCTCCTGGAGCCCCTTCAGCCCCTTGCATGGGCTCTGAGGTTTTCCTGGAGCCTTCTCCAGATGAACACCCCCAGCTCTCCCAGCCTGGCTTCAGAGTAGAGGGGCTCCAGCCCTCAGAGCATCTCTGGGGCCTCCCCTGGACTTGCTCCAGCAGCTCCATGTCCTTCCTGTGCTGTGTACCCAGTGCTGAGGCAGCTCTGCAGGTGGGGTCTCACCTGAGTGGGGCAGAGGGAGAGAATCCTCCCCTGCCCTGGTGCCCACACTGAGTTCAGCCCAGGGCATGGCAGGTTTGGGGCTGCCAGGGCAGGTCTATCTTCTCCTCCACCAACATCCCAAAGTTCCCCTGGGGCTGCTCTCACTCCGTTATTTGCAGTATTATTTTATTTAAGGTAAAGGAAGCCAGCAGTGCTCCTGGCACTGTATGAGGCTGTTTCTAGCAATGGCAGACAAGTTTTATTTGCAGCAGCTGCAGTTTGTGCTGCACTTCATCCAGTTCTGCATAAGAGGATTATGAAAGGTGAGAAGAATCATGATATGGCTTGATGTTGCAATGCATAATGTAACCTGTTATATAGGTTATACCCTCCTCAGTCATCACTTGAAATACACACATTAATGGGTTTTCACCTGTCGTCATTCTATCAGTGGTGCTTTGTTCCCACAGCAGTGCTTATTTACAGTACTTGTATTGCTGACTGGGGGAGTGTAAAACCTCCTTCCTTAGCTATGACTTCTTTCCAACTGGTGACTTTATTGCTATTGCTGTTTTAGTGTGATTATTTTGTGTCTTTATGCTGTGAAAAAATCATTTGAAGCACCAATAAGGAGATTTTGCTCAGTCCTGGCACCTGTTGGACACTTGCTGCCTGCATTTGATGGAGTGACGTTTGTTCTTTGGCTGCAGAATATGAATGTTGGGAGTTGGAGACACACTGTAATAACACCAAGTTTCCCAACTTCATTTTGGGATGCTTCTTAAATCCAAAGCTCAACCTAGGATGAAGATTTTTTCCACCCAAATATTTGCTGGCCAGTGTATGCGAGTTTGCTGGAAAACATGAGCCTTTGGCTGTTCTTCCCAGGGCTGTCCACCCTGCTCACAAAAACACGAATGTCTGAGCAGAGGAGCAGGAATGTCTGCCAGACCATCGGGATTTGGCAGCCTCTGCCTCCAGGATCCGTTGTACGGGCGTTTGCTGGTGACTGCCAGCTCAGTCAGGTTTTTTTTCCCCATTATGGCACTTGTGTAGGAAAGCTGTCCCTGTTTGGGAAGAGGACTTAGGTCAGAGGCTTTGGGGTTTTGTTTTCTTGCATTGTGATTTCATGGCAGTTCCTTTTTTTCCAGAGCATCAGTTGAAAGGAAGAAGCTGCAGTGGTCTGATCCTGTGCTTAAATATGGGAAAAGGAGGAATATTCTGCCAACACTGAAGTGTTTGCTGGGAACGCAGATTCTAAATCCTATTTCTTACATAGCTGGTAGAGCCTCTGCATCATAGCTGCCAAACAATGGTGTGTTGTAGTGATGCTTATAGGGTTTATCTCAGGTATTTTACCCCATGATGGTGCTCTGCATATTTCCATTACATAGGCACTTGAACTAAATTGGCTCCTAAACCTTCTCTAAGTCACTACTCTCCTATTAAAAGTCCTTCTCTTCCATATTTGTATTGGGGAGTTCAAATTTGATGTGCACAAACACACGTGGTCATAACTGAGCCTGTATTTTAAGACAAATTGCTGCCAAAAATTTGTTTTTAATTTCTCCAGACACTGAGCTCTTCTGTGGTGACCAGGGACAGGACATGAGGGAACAGCTGGAACTGTGTTGGGAAGAGTTAGGTTGGATATCAGGGAAAGGTTCTTCCTCCAGAGCAGGGTTAGGCACTCAACAGGCTCCCCAGGGAATGGCCTCAGCCCCAAGGCTTCCAGAGCCCCAGCAGTTTGGACAGTGCTCTCAGGGACATGGGATTATTGTGGTGTCCTATGCAGGAGCAGAAGACAAGAGTTGGACTCGATGATCCCTGTGGGTCCCTTCCAACTCAGAGTATTCCATGATTCTGTCATTCTCCATTCCAGGATGTTGACATGATTCCCCAGAGGGGGAAGGTGCTGTCCTTGAATGACCTCAGTTTTCACCCCAGGTAGGGTCAGTGCAAGTGTCTTACCATGACAAGACATTTTTAGTTGGCATAAATGAGATTGACATTTAGTTGTCAGTAATGAGAAAAGAATGATTTGAAAAGATGTTTTATAGTTTGTACCATGAGAGTTGTATTTTACGCATCAGTTTAATTACAAGAGGGTTTGTCTGTTAGTGGGTAGAACTCACTTGGCTGCTGTTCAGTAATTGTAATTATGGAATGAAGGATTTGGTGTGCTTTTTATTGGAAGAGTCCCGCTGAGTTTAATTCCATGAAGCAGTGGCTGCGCTGTCATTGACAGTGAGGTGTCAGTGAAAGGATGAAGAGCATTTTAAACTTCATAAATGCTACAAATTGAATGTTTGGTTGGTGTGGGGAGGCCCCTTTAATAAGGTCTTGGCTCTTTGCAGTCTTTGCAAGCCATATGGATCTGTTCTCCATGTCCTCCATAGGGGCAGGAGGGAGAGGACGGGTCTCAGCACTTCCCAGATGTCTTTTTCCTCTGGACTTTCCCCATCTGAAGTATCTGTAGGTCAGGTATTTGAAAGATTCTATTGTGGGTAATAAAGAGCAGGGACAGGAAAGGCATGCACCTTTTGGTTGCTGCACCTGCCCAAAAATTGAGTATTGATTTTATGGAAAGAAACAGGAAACTCCATGGGTTTGAAAAGCTCATAAGCAAAAAATCCAGCTACCACAGGAAGCAAACACCACCACCAAGGAGATGTTCTGCTCTGTTTACTGTCAAAGACTGGTGTAGGATTAGATTCTGTCCATGGCTACAGCCAGGACATGCTTTCTCTAAAATGTTGGAGACAAATATCACAAATTTTTAAACAGACAAAAAAAGGTATTTTGTCATTAAACACCTTGAATTTAAGTTGCTTTGTCATGTTTTGGTTCGGGGGTTCAGAGGAGGCCACGGAGCTGCTCTGAGGGCTGGAGCCCCTCTGCTCTGGAGCCAGGCTGGGAGAGCTGGGGGTGCTCACCTGGAGAAGAGAAGGCTCTGGGGAGACCTCAGAGCCCCTGCTAGGGCCTAAAGGGGCTCCAGGAGAGCTGGAGAGGGACTGGGGAGAAGGGATGGAGTGACAAGACAAGGGGGGAACAATTTTAAACTAAAAAGGAGAGATTTAGATTGGATGTTAGGAAGAAGTTCTTTCCTGTGAGGGTGGTGAGGCCCTGGCACAGGGTGCCCAGAGCAGCTGTGGCTGCCCCTGGATCCCTGGAAGTGTTCCAGGTGAGGTTGGATGGGGCTTGGAGCACCCTGGCCTAGTGGAAAGTGTCCCTGCCCATGGCAGGAGGTGGCTCTAGATGATGTTCCAGGTCCTTTCCAACCCAAACCACTCTGTGGTTCTGTGAAATGGAAAACCCGTGTTTGCTCTTCAAGGCGCTGCAATGGCCCCTTGAAGAAAAGAACAACGAGGTAGGAACGTTTGCAGGTCTTTATAGGTCAGTGTGTGGCAGCTCAGGGCTGCAGGGCAGGCCTGGGCCCTGCTCAGGCATTGCAGCACAAACACTATAAATAATCTGTGGTTTGTGCTTTTGGCCACAAAAGCACTGCTGGGTTCGTCCGTCAGTGTGGGACACGGGGCCACAACTGAGAGAGCAAAACCCCGAGGTGCTGGCGCTTCAAGTCGTGTTTAACTGCTATAAATTAGATTTTCAGTATTACTGTTGAACCACAGCTTGAGGGGTTCCCATAAAAGCTATTTTTCTTTGCAGCGATTGAAGTTGCACCTCATACCTTTCAGCTTTGGTGCTTCCTTAGGGGCTGTGATCTCTCTGCAGTGAAGTGACTCCTCATGGAAATTGGAAGTCAGAGAGATCCATCACAATGGGATTGTTTTAGCAGAGCAATTTGGGCTGGAAGATTTTATCAGGAAGTGGGAGCTGCAGGTTTAAAAGCTCTTCCCGGGGCAGGAGCAATAATGGGAAGGGATTTAGCATGGTTCTAACTTAAGTAGTGTACGTGCAGTTTATGTTCTGGACATAATTCAATATATTTCTGTTAAAAAGCAATATAACAGGGCAGGAAGAGTGCAGGGAGCTTGGTTTCAGGTGGAATGAAAACTAGGGAAAATAGTCTTTATCATCCTGCTGTATATGTTTCAGGAGGAGGAAGAAATTTGTGAATGCTCTGGACACATAAAAAAGACATTAAATTCCAAAAATTCCAATATGCTGTTTTTCTTCCCTATCTGTTTTTTTCATTGGGAAGGAAAGTGCTTATGGATTTATTTTACTTTTAAGCATAACGTATAGAATATTGAGATAAACAGCCCTCAAATCTGGAAACAAATTGCTGGGGGTGTTTGAAAGCACCACTCTGTGGATGCACACGTTGGGTTTCTTCCACAGAAGCTGTAGGTGAAGCATGAGAATGCACATTTGATGTGCATCATGGAATCCTGGGGGGAGTTAAGGTGGGAAAAGACCTTTCAGATTTTCAATACAACAATCACCCAGAACCACCACCATGTTCATCACCAAACCCTGTCCTCAAGTGCCCCATCCAGTCTTTTTTTGAGCCCTTCAAGGGATGGGGACTCCACCACATCCCTGGGCAGCCTGTTCCAATGCTTGACAACCCTTTGTGTGGAATTTTTTTTTCCTAATACCCAACCTAAACTTCCCCTGGCACTACTTGATGACATTTCCTCTCCTCCTGTCCCTGTTCCCTGGGAGCAGAGCCCGACCTTCCCCAGCTGCCTCCTCCTGTCAGGGAATTGTACAGAGCCACAAGGTCCCTCCTGAGCCTCCTTTTCTCAAGGCTGAGCCCCCCCAGCTCCCTCAGCTGCTCCTGGTGCTCTAAACCCTTCTGTATTTATATGTTATTTGGTGGGAAATAGATTTTAGCAAAGCTGTTCCCAACGTGCTCACAGAGTTAAAAGTCATTCATACTTTATGAATACATTTGATTAATGAACTCCACATTTCACAGTAAGCCAGGGAATATGAATCTTCCAGCACTGTCTTGTCTGATATTAACCTGTTTCTTCTCCCCAGCATTAATGAGCTTGATGGAATTTTGCTCCCAGTCCCACCTGTGCCCCTCTATGGAATATAACTAAGTATTCCACAATGGCACAGTTGAAGATTTAAGCAGTTGACTTGCTTTTCTCCTGGTATATTCATGGTATGGCTTTCTAAAAAATTTAATTTACATCTCAGGTTAATAGGGAACCATTTAAAAACTCTTGTGTATTAATATATTTCTTATCCTGTACAGCAAAGAGAAGATGATGTTTTTATTTTTCCCTCTAAGGGTGAGGGCTAAAGGCTCCTCTGAGGGCTGGGGACCTAAAATATGCTGGCAAAGGCCTGTATCTGTATTTCCACTTGTTCTTTCACCACAGAAGCTGTTATTCCACAAGGGAATGAAGCTGTTATTCTGTAGGAGAATATTGCTGTTATTCTATGGAGGAATAACATTCAGTTTGGATGATCTGTAGAACAGTGTTTTATTGCCAGATAAGAACAAGTCACCGTGGTGTTTTCCCAGTTGCTGAGGTTTGGAAAATAACCTTTTTTCAGGAAAGACATTAAAATAATCCTTATTCTGACTGTAATCTGGAATTAATCCAGATTGCATCAATATTCAGTCAAGGACGAGGAGGCTGCAAACCTCTGGGATCAGGAGGAACGTGGAGCATTTAGCCAGGAAACTGTTAATCCCTTTTTTTCCCTCATCTCCATAGGCATCTCTTTGTGCAGGAGGGCTGGAGGAGGAGGAATGGAGCTGCTCTCCCCTGCCTTCTCCAAACTGCTGGATCACCCTCCGGGTCCAGAGGGACTCCCAGCTCCTACAGAGGAACATATTGAATTTTGTTTCCTTCCAAATGTTGAGCCCTGGCCAGTAAAAGCTTTGGTCTCCCCAAGAATCCTCGGAATGCTGTTATGGAGTTTTGTCCATTGAGCTGCTCAGCAGCCTGGAATCAATGAGTCAGTAAAGGGCAATCAAATGAACAGAAGATAATTTGTTTTAGAGAAGTTATAACTCGTTTTCTGAGGTTGAACTATTATATTCTGCCCCGCTTGCAGAGGACAGGGTGTTCTGGTCGGGTCTGTATGGATTAGACACGTATAAATTGAATTAATAGCACTTTTTTATAGCTCAACAGTCCTGCTAAAGAAACCCTGTGAGTAAAGCAAACAAAAATGTATTAAGTTGTCTCAAATCAAACACCAGACGTTTCTCCAGCTACTTGTTGGCCCATTCCCAGCGTGCCGGGCCTGGAGAGTCACCGAAGTTTGCACAAGAAGGGATCTAAAGACCTTTCTCATTTATATCAGCACGAAAGAAAAATGCATGAAAGAGGGACATTATGGGCTGTGATTTCTGGAGTCATTTGGGTTATAACATATCATGTGGTCTGGCACATTCATTCCCAAGAAAGCTCATAAAAAAAGAGGAATCTTGCTGTTCCCCACTCCTATATTTGAAATGTCTTCTCCTAAATTTCCTTGCTACGGAATAAGAAAGATTGATTTCTGAGCAAGGCTCTTCCCGAAGAAATCCTAATAAATAGACTTTCTTTGTCTTTATGAGCAATTACTTGGGGTAGAAATACAGGGAATTGCTCTAGAAAATCTTCTTAATATTGTACTTTGCTTAAATTCTTTATTAAATTTTATGAAAATTTATTATACGAGCTTGTATAAAACTGTACTGCCTCCTGTTTGGTCTGTTCAGGTTCGTCTTGCTGCTTCTCTAACAAGCAATGTTAATTAGGTGCATAGAAATTTTATCTCATTGCCTTAAGATGGTTTCTTAGAACATGAGTGATCCCATAGCAGAGAAATGTTTGTAACCTAATTAATACAATTTAAAAGTAATACCTAACTATAAGGTGAAGCACTTGCATGTCTTGAATATTCTGCTTAAAAACTTCTTACTGTGTCTCTGCTCGCTGAAATACCTGGAGGTAAATCCTTTGGAAATCTTAAACACCATCCTGTCTTTTAATACCAAAATTCCTGTTTTGGGGAGAGGATGACTGGATTTTCATCTCCAGGAGAGATTTGGGGCTTCAGGGGAGATGTGTGGGTGCCTTCAATGTTCTCTGGAGGATGGGTTGAGGGGGAATGCTGGGTGCAGGGAGGATTTTTGGCGTGAATAAGCAAGAAAAATATGTGAACAGCCTGAAAAGATGTGGATCCTCTGCAGGGTTCCTGAGCTGCAGCGCTGGAATCATCCCTCCAGAATAACCTGTTTGCTCGGCAGGTTTCGGCTCTCCCAGAACCTGCTTTAGTCAGCTAAAGCAGATTCATATGCAGTAGTTGGAGTTCAAACAAGTCCCTGTATTCAGATAGGGGGAAAGATCTCGTTGTTATTCCATGGCAAACCTGTGTGGGTTCTTAAATCATTAAATCTGAGCAAATTGGGAAATAAATCAGCCTGGGAAGGGAACCAGATCACACACAGACAGGACGTGTCCAATACCCTTTCTCCAAGGTCTCATTTCGTTTGGCCTTTAAATTCTGCTTTTAGTTGGGAAGTTTAATCCACAAAGGTCATTTGAAAAGCTTCAGATTATAGATGGCAAGCCCTTTTAATCTTTTCTAATAAATAGCTGAGCAGGGAATAAATCTACTGGGAGCCGAGCTATGATGTTAAGCCTCAACACAAAATGCCCATACATGAGCAAGACTTAGAAATTATCTCTGAAATTATAATTACCCTAAATAAATTTGACTTAGAAGAAAAGGTGTGTGATTATGAAAACTGGTTTAATAAATGAAGCATTAATTGGACCTGGTGGCTTAGCAGATTCTGTCACCTTGCTCCAGATGATTATGAAAGTGATTTAGGCACAACTGAAAACAGCAGTTTCAGTTCAGAGATTTCTTTTACACGGCAAAAATTACTCTCTCCAGTCAGTGCTTTGGTAAGGCAGGGTTGGAATAAAAGCTTTGCATAATAAAGACTTAAAAGCATTTTGATTTTGGAAAAGCAAGAGCAGCAAATGAAAACTAGGGTGTCTGAAATGCTGAAAATACTCTGGGTTATGCCAGTGCTGTGTATGACATTGTCTAATGTCTGAGTAGCCTTCAAAGCATTTTCCCCCCCTAATTCCACATATAATAAAAAAGCAGCTTCCTCTAGTTCATTAAAATGTAGAGTCCTGTTGGAGCAGGGTACTTGTATATTTATTTAAATGAATAAAGCACAGCTTTAATGCAGACTGTAATAACTTCAAACATTAAATCTCTTCTCTGCAGCTCACACTTTATTTTTAACCACTGTTTAGCTTCTCTTCATGAACACCAGCTTGCAAAGGAGCATGGTGCCCAGCAGCTTGTTGGAATATTTTGTGAACCACTCAACAAACTTTCCCCATCCTCTTTTTTTTTTGATGTGAAATGATAGGAAAATCCCCCAAGTTCAGTTGTGAGTGACGCCCATGGAAATCAGGCAGGGCGGTGACTTTTCCAGCATAATGATGGGATCTCCCTCTTTTCACAGGCATTTGGAAATGCAAAAACAGCCCATAACAACAACTCCAGTCGCTTTGGCAAATTCATCCAAGTGAATTACCAGGAGACGGGCACCGTGCGAGGGTAAGTGGGAACGGGGGGAGGGTGCTGGGTGTACCCAAACCTAAACAGGCTGCAGCAGGTTGCTAATTGCTTTGGCCAGGATCTTTCCCAAAGTGGAGATAGGAAATAAAATTTCACAGGTTTTAGCTGATTAGAATCTGCTGGTGTGGAAATATTGGTGCATCCAAGGTGGGTGCTGAGGTGTGGATACACCTGAGCTGCCTTCAAGTCTGCTGAGCTCTCTCCTTAATCCTGATGTCAAATTTTTAGTGAACCTGAAAAGCAACATCTCCTCTTCAGACAGGCATTAAGGCAGAAAAGAGGAACATTTTAGCTGGGATGGGGTGGTGGCTGAGCAGTAGATGTGGAGTGAAAGGTTTGGCTCAGGCTCAGGAGCCAAGGGGTGGATTTAATCACTGGCTGGGAGTTCTGGAGGCCATTAAGCCACACTCTTCTTGCTCTCTGCCTGATTCCCCCCAGGCTCTCACTGCAAGTCTCTCCTTAACTCAGCCCTTGGCCAGTGAAGGCTTCTTTTTCCTCCCAGGTCATTGCAAGGAGATCCTTGTCTCCACTGTGGTTCTCCTCAGTTTATTTCAGCTTTGAAAATTTGAGAGCAGACCTGAGGTGAAGAATTTTGGGGTGATGATTGATGAGAAGCTCATGGACATGTGCATTGGGAACCCAGAAAGCCCCCATGGCCTGGGCTGATCCCTCAGCATGGGCAGCAGGGAAGNCTAAACCCAGCTTTCTCTGTGGTTTTAGATAATTTCCATGGCATCAGATCATCACCAAGGAGCTGTAAAGGGGCAAGGCTTCATTAACTCCTCTTTTTGTCCAGGTTATCTGAGTCAGTTGGAAAAATGAGGAGTAGGGGCATTTTAGGGGCTGTGTAATTTCTGCAGCTGGCTGAGAGACCTCTTGCTGGGACTTCTGTTGTTATTTTAGAGAATTGCTTTGAAAATTTTTTGCTTTCTTATTTTCCAGCAGAACAATATCACACAAAAAACTGCCATTAATTTTTCAGTGAGCTTGGGTACTCCACGTCCTTTCCCACTGGTTTTGCATCCTACGTCAAACCTGATGCTCTTTTTTTACTCTTATTTAATTCTGATGCACGGTTCTCTTAAAAGGATAAACCTCATTTTTTTAGCACTTCCTGAGTAGCAAGAATCCAGCAAATGCCTCAGCTATGTATTATCTTGGCATGATGTAGCAGCACTGTGGTTGTGGCCTCTATTTTTATTTGGCAGAGATGTGCAAATCATTATATTCATGTATTCTAGTTCATAAAATAGGAGGCATTTTCTTTGCTTTTTAAAAAATGAGCTTTCTTGGTCTTTGGTTGCACAGTGTGATGTAACGGTACTCTGCTATGAGCTTGCAGTGCTCCCTCAGTGAAAAGATGTTTAAAGAAAAATACAAGCATTTTAAAAACAAAAAATTATGTGCCATACAAGCCTATATTTTTTCCTGTGAAAGAAGATTTTTTGTAAAAACTTATACTTTTTTAGCACAGCCCAAATCAATTATCACCCTGTGTTCTGCATATCACAGTAGCTTTGGTAATGTAAATATAGCTTTGGAACTATAAATTGCAGTCCTGAATCAGAGTTTTCCTCTCTTCAGAGGCTGAAAATAGCAGTTGAACATTTGCTTACAACCCCTCTGAATATAATCACCCAAAACTTGAAGAGATGGAACGGGCAGGAGGCTGAGCAGGACCCAACCCCACCCCATGAGATGGAGTCTTGGATGGTCTCTCAGGCTGGTGGAACAGGAGCAGTGCTGCAGTTCAGGGCGTTCCCAGGAGGCTTCCTGAATTTTGGACGTCCTGGTCCATGCTAAGCCAGGCCTGGAGGAAGGTCTTTGCAACCTATTCGGTCCCCATGAGATGATCAAAGGCTTTGACATGATCCATGAAATGGCAGAAGAGCCAGGTAGGAGGTGTTTAAATCAAAGCCCTGTGAGGTACAGGCTCTCTGCTTAAATCAGTGTTTTACACAAGATCATTCCCTTAGAGCTCCTTTTCTTTGCTCTTAAAAGTAGAACTGACATAGCTGACAATGGTAAATGAGAGGAAATTTGGAGACATCAACTTTTTAAGACATTTAGTTGGTTTTCCTACTCACTGTCCTGTTAGAAGAAAGGACAGATGTTGTTCTTGGGACATGGATTCATTGTGACCTTTGCAGTAAGCAAGAGTGTGTTTTACCAAAATAGCATTGTAATTGCATCTATTTTTTAAAAAATTAAATTAAAATAAAATTTTTAAAATAGAAACTTTCTAAAATAAAACATTTAAAATGAAACTTAAATTTTAAGATAAATAAATTTAAATAGTGGTTGGGTCCAGGTGACCTTCAGAAGATCTTTCCAATCTGAATTATTGCCTAAGAATGATTTTTGGGGTGGTTTATAATCAGAGCAGAAATGACAGGGATGGAAATGAATGCCAAGGGCATGGACATGTTGCAGGTTGCTGTAGAGCAGTGTCTGAGCCATTATCCAGTGGGATCTCATCAGTGGGATCTGGGATGCTCTCATTCCCTGACACTGCAGTGAATTCATGACTTGGAAAGAAAAAATTGGGTTCAGGTTAGAAAGGGAACATAAAAACCCTACCAACCTATGGATGAGGAATATCCATAGACTGTTCCCAGCTTCCTCCCAGGGAATAAACAGGAATACAGCTTTACTGCCTGTCTTCCTTTACTCCTCCTGTCCAGCAAGATCATCCCATGGGGAGTTGGATTTGCCACTTCCAGTAGCCTCTCCCAAAACTCGCCATAAAAATTTTCACAAATCCTCTGCAGCATGTCCAAATTATTTATGTTTTAGTTTTTATGGAAGCAAGGGAGAAAGTTGTGCTGGAGGTAATAATCAGATTTGGCTTTCCCATAGATGGTGGAGGAGCAAGTATGGAAGCATCTCCTTCTGCCACCAAGCCTGAGCTTCACTGGGTTTCCCAATTCCTACACAGGACTGTCGGTGCCACGTCACTGGGCATCTGTCACCAGAAAAGCACAGCTCCATCATCCAAACTGCCACTTAGAACTCCAACTTCTAAATCCCTGTCATTACTGGTTAGGTTTGTTTGGAAGAAAAAAACCTGTGGAAGCTTTGTTTAACTCGACAAACCTGAAAAAAGTATTTAATATGTAGATAGAGCGTGTTTGTTGTGGAGGCTCTTAGGAGAAAATGTAAACTGCAATGAGGAGCTTTCGCAATTGTTTATTTTTATTGACTGGAGTCAGAAGTTACTAACCCAAATTTTTGGTGGGAAGTGGCTCTTCTGGAAGAGGGAGTGGGGATTTGGGGACTGATTCCGCAGCTAAATGGCATCTTGCACACTTCTGCACGTAGATGTATTTCCACGTGCACGGCTCCCGGGCTGCAGGCAATGGGATTTTGCTGGCTTTGGATGAAATAGGGATCCGAGCTCCTTCCTTGCAGACAACATTTCTCTTGCCCATAGGCTGACGCATCTGAGATCATGTTTTTCAGATCCAAGTTAGTTTTGGCTTGGTATCAAACCAAAAAACCCTCAAAAGCCAAACATAATATTGGGCTTGTTCTGCCGAGGAAGAGATTTATATAACTAAGTGAAACAAGGCTGAAACTTCTTTGTGTGGGTACCAAGGTTGAAGCCCCTGGTAAAGCTGTGTTCGTTGAAGCTGAGTATCAGGTCAATGAATGATGCTTTGATTTTTCCCTTGCAGAGCTTATGTTGAAAAATACCTCCTGGAGAAGTCCCGACTGGTCTATCAGGAGCACAACGAGCGGTGGGTGCCTCTGTTTTGCACAAAGCTTGGGTTTAACTCCTGTATGTGGCACAGATAACTTAAATCCCTGGTGGGGCTGGCACGGGGGATCAGGATTTTCATGCTCTTAACCCTGTACTGCAAAGATTAGTGATGCATTTTATATGTGAATGTTTTGTTGTTTAGGGAGAAATGTGCTAATGGAGGGAGTAAACTCCATTATTTTATCAACAGTCTTTGATTTACCATGGAATCATAGAATGGGTTTTGTTGAAAGGGACCCTTAAAGATCATCTCGTTCCAACCCCTGCCATGAGCAGGGGACTTTCCACTACAAGATTGTTACATTTCTTTTAATTTTCATTGTCTTTATGGCAGATAGATTATTATCATTATTACCACTTCATTCTTGTGCAACTTGTGAACTGCTTAATATGTCATTTTAGGAGAGAAACATGGTATTTTCTTTCTTCTTTGCAGTTCACTGAAGCCTTCAGAGGGGCCTCTAGAAAGAGCCAAAATTATATAGAGAATGAACTTATGTGTTCTTTCCTAATTTGCTGCATATTCTTTATTGCATATTCCTCTCCTCTCTCAGTAATTATTATTCCACTTCAAAATAATTTTACTGCCTTTAGTTGTCTTTCAACTCTTGAGACTTCTGGCTGTGTTTCCCTTTGGAGACAAGTATGTGAGTTTTCTGGAATGCTCCAGGGCTGTTCCTGGATTTAAAGACCATCTACAGCCTTGACAAACATCCTCTTGGGTGTTGCAAGATGATTAAACTTGGATCCTCTTGGAAAACATCCAACATAAAAGCAGTTTTAATTTTAGAAAGAAATGGTGTTAATCTGTGTTAGAGTTGTCTGGAAGCTGAACAGATGAGTGTCCCTTGGGGTGGGTTTAGCATTAGTGATATTCAGGTATTTTGAATATTTGAGTTTTTGAATATTTGAAGATTTTTCAGTTGTGTCTCATGGAACTGCAACTGCAAAGTCGTTGCCTATTTAATGGTAATAAGGTATGAAAAATTATAATTTCTGCATTGCAAGGAAATATGTTGTGATTCTAATGAAGGAGCCAGGGACGGTCGGGCTCTGCTCCCAGGGGACAGGACAAGAGGAGACATCCTCAGGCTGTGCCAGGGGAGGCTCAGGTTGGACATCAGAAGGAATTTCTTCCAGGACAGCATGGTCAGGCATTAGCAGGGGCTGCCCAGGGATGTTTGGAGTCCCCATCCCTGGAGGTGTCCAAGGCATTCCTGGATGTGGCACTCAGTGCTCTGGGCTGGGAACAAGGTGCAAGGTGGGGTTTGGGCGCAAGTTGGGCTCAATGGTCTGGGAGCTCTTTTCCCACCTAAATGATTATGGGGCTTCTGTGAAATATGTAGGCATTGCACATGGTTCTGAAGGAAAACCTGATCATCCCAGCTAGAAATTCTTCAAGTAGATTCTGGGGCAGTGGCTGTCCTTGGATGGAGAAGAGGGATCTCGTTCTCCCTTACATAATTGAATCTGTTCCATCTCTGCACAGCAGGAACAGACCAGCTCTAAACGGTGTCAGGCCTGAGCTTGGGAGCTGGAAAATCAGGTTGGGAGGTTTCCATGTGCCTCTGCTCAGTGCTGCTGCTCATTTTCGAGTCTAACAGCTTTTGTTTTTCATTTGTCACCAGGAACTACCATGTATTTTATTACCTCCTGGCAGGAGCAAGTGAGGAGGAGAGATCAGCATTTCACCTGAAGCAGCCAGAGGAGTATCATTACCTTAACCAGGTGGGAGTACTATACAGGAATACAATCCATGGTCTTACCTTTTCTTCTACTGATATTTAATGCTAACAAAGAAGAGGTGTGGAGCAGTAAAAGTCAGTTTTAATGGTTTATAGGAAGTCTTCCATCATTGAAATAATTCTGCATTAGCAATTTGAACACCTGGTAGTGTTTCAGGGAAAAAATAATCAGTGTTTTCTGTACCTGGGATACATTGAATATATTGAGGTTTTGATTGCTGAAGGGAGAAACAGTCAGAATTTCCTGCTCTCTGTGTGAATGTCATTTACTCATTAATATCTGTCTCCTGAGCAGGAGAAAGGGGGAAAATGTGGCATACTGGGATATAACACCTTGCATGAGGAAGTCCTAATTCTGTAGCTTCTGGCTGGCTTTTAGCAGGACCCTTTGAATTTAACAATAGAACAAGTCTAATGTAACTAAAACCACAGCAGCCATTGAAAACCTGGGAATTAATGATGGATGAGGTGTTACCAGCAGCCAAATAAACTCAGTTTGCATGATGATAATTTTATAATAAACTGATTTACTTCAGATGTTTAGGCAGTTATCCAGTGACTCTTGCAAGTAGGGACTTCAAAAAGAGGAGGAATATGTGGAAGAGAAGTTAAGTTACATGTTGATTTTAACTAATTGCAATTTTCTTGGTGCTGAAACATGAGGAGCAATAAAAAGTGATTTAACCCCTAAACTGGAGAGCAACTTGGACCCACAGCCCAACCCAAATAGCTTTTAGTCTTTTTACAAATATTACTTCAATCAGGAATAGCTCTCAATTACCAGGGACTTTTAAAGGATGTTTTAAAAGCGGGCAATCAACAGCCAAATGCATTGTATATTAACGACTCCCACACACCCATGGCAGGATTGGGAAATATTCCTGGGTGAGGAACACTCCGAGGGCTGGGGGCTCTTTGCTGAAGTCCCCGTGCCTCAGGCGTTGGTTGAGGAACATGGTGTGATCTCCAGCACCATCTGTGCCACAGTTTTACAGTGGGAAGATGCCAAGATGGAATGTTTTGTTGGATACCCAGGTTTTGTTGGGCCATCCAGTCGCTTTCTGTTAGTTGAAAACATTGCTTTTAATTACAGTTCTTTTCTTTTACATAGCAGCTTAAGAGGGTTTATATTTAAAGGAAAATCAGAAATCTAATGGCAGGTAGTGTGAGTAACCAGTAGGAATATTATAGTTTAGCATGAAATGTTTCTTTGAATTTGAATTAAGGTGCTGTGGGGCAAGTAAGCCGGAGAGGGCTGCTAAGATCAGTCCAGTGGATCAGGGAAGCAGACTCTGGACTTCCCTGGACACAGTGTATGGACAGTAGTGACACTCTGAGTTTTTGGCAGGTTTTTAAATATTTTTTTAACAATTAGGATTTGAGTTAACACTGTCAACTATGGAAACCCAGCACCTTCAGATGAGGTCTGGGCATGGTTTCACATGAAGACTGACAGTGCAGTACTAGCTTTTCCCTAGCCTGCAAGAGAAAGGAAAAGGAAAATAAGGAGAAAAGGGAAAAGGAGATAGTAGAGAAATGGAAAAAGAAACTTGGAAAACATTTAAGAGAAAAATTATAAAATGAACCTTGAACATTTGTAGTCTTTTCTTAAGTGTGTCCTGGAGAAGACCCTGCCTTTTTAAAACGAAAAAGAACCAGCTCAGTCATGAACTGAGTTCATGTGGGTTTCAGCGTTTTACTGAAAATTAAATATTCATATAGAGAAGCCATAAAATATTGAACCAGGCCCCTGAAGTGAAGGAGTGACTCAGTCCTGAGTCAGGCTTTACTTTCCTCCTCCCAGGTTCCTCGGCTCTTGTTCTGTTATGCAAAACAAATGGCGAGTTTGCTTTGCAGGTGAGAAATAATCTATTCAGATACTTCACCAAAATCTGCTCTGTAAATGCAGGGAGCAGATTGAAAATAAAGATTTCAACTTCTTTTTAAATGCAAATTTACTCAAAGTATCCCCCTGAATATGAGGGACTTTTCCATCTCTCCCCCAATGGCAGGTCCACCCACTCTTGTGCACCCTGCAGCTCACTGAATATTTTCTGTGCTGGTTGTTAACTTTTATCCATTTTGAAATCAGTCATTTGCAGGTTTAAATTCTTATTTTCAGCTCCTGAGGAGTTCCAGGGCCTCTCTCTCCCTGTTGAGATTGGTCACTGACACATGCTTTGACTTTTCTCAACTCCATCTCTGTTTGATAAGAAAAAGAGACAAATTCCTAAAAATCTTTGGGGTGTTGCTTGGAAGAATCTCACTTCTGCTGCACTTGTGTTTGTCTGGAGCAGAGGTTGAGAGTAGAAACAAACCAAATCTGTTCTTCAGTGGGATTTTGGCATCAGTGGCTCTTCAGCTCCAGGTAAACCAAGGGTTTCCCCAACTCTGTAAGAGAAGAAAAGGTTTTAGTATCTATTAGGATTATTGATGAGAGGGCCTCGCTGATGCACTGTGAGCAGGAACCAGCACCAGGAATCCAAAAACATCATAAATCTTCCCTTAAAACAAATAAAACTCGTGAAAGACTCTGCAGAATAACAACACTTATTTTCCTGGTTAGGGAGCAGGTCGTCGGGGTGATTTGGGGTGGGAACACAGCTTAACCCACTCTGCCTTGCTTTCAGATGACAAAGAAACCCCTCAGACAGAGCTGGGATGATTATTGCTATGACTCGGAGCCGGTCAGTACAAGAACCCACCTCTTCCATGTGGCTGGTGCAGGGCTGCTCTCACTTGAGTGTTTTAGGGACACGAAGAAAGCCAAATCCAATTAAGTTTAACCCATTAACCACCCTTTGGCCTGCAGTGGTGTTGCTTGTGACAGTACAGATTTTTTTTTTTCCCTTGCTCTTTTATGGTTCCTTCCATCTGGAAAGCTTCTTCAGCAGTTGGAGATGGTCAGCTCTCTACAGTCATCTCAGTTTTAGAAAGCTAAGGGGGTTTTCATTCCTTCCTGACAGAATACATGGATGACTTATGGAAATTGTGATGTGGCAGCAATGTGAAACTTGAAATTCCAATCCAATAAAACAGCAAATCAGGGTCGTGAAGCCCCAAGAGATGCTTCAGGTCGTGCTGGTTGTAGTGGTGTGTCTGCTCTCCAGCTTCCTGGATAAAACAGACAAACCCAAAATCATCCCCCCAGCCATCTGTGAGAAAATCAAATCCTGGTATTGTTTGGAGTGCAAAAACAATTCCTTCTCCTAAAATACTTCTGCTGACATGATCATGCTTTCCAAATGGATCACCCCAAAAAAGGGAATGGTGAAGTGTGGTGGTTCCTGAAGCTTTTCCCCATTCTGCGGCTCCTCCTGCACCACTGACATGCTCTGGGTGTCTGTGTGTCCCGTGGGTGTGTCCTGCATGTGGAAGCATGTTTGGCATCAGCTGCTTGTCCTTCCTGCTGGTTTTCCCATGTGCTTGATGATTGCATAATTCTTGCTGATGCATCTTGAAGAATAAGAGGTGATCTGGGAAGGAGCTGGGATTCACACAGGCTAAACAAGTGTCTTAACAGCAACATTTCCCTGCAAATCCTTAGGAGAGGAGGAGGGAATTTCCCTCACAAGGTTAAAAACATTGAGTATTGGATTGGTATCCTTACTCCATCAGCATCCTTAGGGGTCCTGCAGGAGCAGGGGGTGATGAGCAGATGCTGTTCTAGATCTTAATACCCTTTATAAGTTGGAAAGCCCTTAATTGCTTTAGGAATGGGTTGGGACAATTTGCTGAAGGAATTAAAATTAAAACAACCCTGAAATTTGGTACTTTCTCCTGGCATGACCAAGAACACCCTGCCAGCCTGGAGGCTGCCATATCTGTGTCCTTATTCTGCACAACAAAACCATGTGTCATTACCATTTGGCTGTTTATTTGCAAATTTATTTAGGATCATTTTATTGGAGATCATTTTCTGTGACAGTCCTGGTAAGTCTTGGCTTAAGTTGATGGCTCACTCTTAAGACTACCATGGGCTTCTCCCTATACACATGGGCTCAACCTGCTGCAGACACCAAGTTTATAAAGAAACTCTGTTTTATCCTCTTTAAATTTTCCATGGAAATCCATGGATCTCTTCGATGTGACTGTATGAAGCAGGGGACTCACTTTTGCTGGGAAACTAATTGCTCTGGCAGGGCATTAACGGCAAGTTAGCTCTGTGGGGATGGACTTTGTGATGCTTGTCTGCTCTAATATCAAGGACACTCCTCTATTTTATAATTATCCTTCATTTATCATCCATTAGGAAGCAGTCCCGTGCTGGAATACTGCAGAGAGCATCCGCTTTTAAGTAGAGAATTTGCTAAAAGTCTTTCCATGCGGATTAATGAGTCGGGCAATTGTTATGTAAATCGTTAATTAAATTGCCTTCGGCATAGATTGTGCTACTTCGGAGTTGTCCAGAGTATTTTGCTGTTGACTCGTGACTTAATTTTGGAGGAATGATGCCAGAAAATGAAAATGTCTCCTGGAATGCAGAGTGCCACTAAAAGCACCACTTGGTGTCTTTAAAAAAAGCTTTAAACCAGCCTAATTTGCACAATTTTGTGGGTGTGTTGTTGTCCTGCCAAGTCCAGGTCCTGCCAGAACGAGGGTGGGAAGTTCTGCTGAGTTCTCAGTGTAAGTGCAGTGGCTGAGGGAGCCAGGGCTGGAGTTTAGGAGGGACAAGGTCTTGTCCTGAGGTTTTATGGTGTGAATAATCAGTGCTGGTGCCTGTGGTGTCCCTGCCATCGGTGATGTCATTGTTGTGTTCCTTTGGATAGCTCTGGAACAGGGTCGTTTCCAGTCACCTCCTAATGGGAGATGAAAATGCCCTTTTCTAATGACTATTTCCTAAAACAGGCTGGTATTTTCTTCTGGAATTTCAATCCTTGCCTTCATTGATGCTGTGCATGGTTTTAAATGGTTTTACTGTTCAACAGCTGCAAATTCACTTTGCCCATGGAGCATTAACTTGTCCCTGAGGACAATTGATAAAAAAATTTCGATTTTCTTGTCCAATTGCACTTCTCTGGCTTTTAGTGCAGTTGTGTGGGAGTCTCCTATGTTGCAATAAATATTTTAAATATGTAAACAATTCAATAAATAATAATATCAACATTTAAGTATAAAAATAATATAAATAAATATATATCTTAAATAAAGAGTTTTCCACTCTAATTATAACTATTGCTGTAATGATGCTCTGGAGTGGAATGAGGAACTTCATTGATATGGTTGTGAGGCTTTAAATGCTGTAAAACACAAAGCTGATATTATAAAATAACTTCATTCTATATATTCTGTATTTCTGGTTAGTTTTCTTCACTATCAGTGAGTACAGGTGGCTTATCAATGATTTACATAACCCTGTTCAATGCAGACTTTCCTAATTATTTGTGCAAAAATTTTTTGCACGTTTGCTTGTGTGATAAATATGATGTTCAGGAAATGATCAAAATAAACTATGTGCATTCAGCTGCTTAATTAATTCCAACTGCAGCTACGATTTTTACGTGTATTATTTTAATAAACTTTTTATAGAATTTTATAGAATTTTTATTCATAATTACTTACACTTGGATTAACTTGTTGAAAATCTCTAATTACTTGTAGAAAGTCTTGATTTAAGTGTCAGTGAAATACTCTGAGGTTTAAAATAGCACGATTATTGTGTGCTACACAATAAACTAATTTTGATTCATAGGTGGGTAGTTTCCATAGGCAGCAATGGGTAGAATATTAAATATAGGCTCGAAAGGCAGAGAGAATAAATAATCCATGGGAGGCCTACAGTGAGCCAAAGCAGAAGAAATTTTGCATTAATGGTCTATATATTAATTTAAAGAGCATTTCTGTTCCCTAAATATTGGTGCAGGACAACTTTGGTTGGGTCTAGAATGTTACTAGATTTTTCTGAACATGTCAGTGACTATATCAAGGAAAAACTAAACTGTTCAGGCACGTGAGCCTACAAGAAGTATAAAATATCCTGGATTTCAAATTCTCCCAATTTTGAAATACCTTCTTGGTAGTTCAAACAAAATTACTGAAAAATATATTTAAAGCTTTGCCTTTCCCACACAGGATTTCATGCACTGATCATTTACATGAAGTTATCTGAATTCTATTTAAAAACTGAATTTCCCTCTTTAGTTACAGGACTGAATTTGGAATAAACTGCCTGTAAACGTGGAACAGATTTCATCTTGTTGTTATTTCCCATCCTTTTTGTGTATGAGGTGTCCCACACTGACCAACTCTCACCATACTGTTGGAATGGGGTGACTCACCTCTTTCCTTAGAGGTTAAACCTGGGAAACAAGGGTGTATCTCCAGAAAATATTAGCCAAAAGTGTTGTATTTCCAGTACCAGGTTGGAAATGTTGCTGATAAAAGACCTGGAGATCACTCAGTGATGTTTACGGAGCATTGACTTGGCCATCTGGACCTGAACTGGTGTTAATTTGTGTCAGTGTTTGATCCAACAGGATTGTTTCTCCGTGGAAGGGGAGGACCTGAAGCACGACTTTGAGCGGCTACAACTCGCCATGGAGATGGTGGGGTTTCTGCCCAAGACACGCAGACAGTGAGTTTATTTTCCATTTTAATAGCTGGGAGATTATCCTGGTTAATGTCACCTCCATTGGCAGGACATTGTCCAGAGATGCTGCCCCATCCCTGGAGGTGTCCCAGACCAGGTTAGACAGGGCTTGGAGCAATCTGATCCAGTGGAAGGCATCCCTGCCCATGGCAGGATGGAGCCAGATGAGTTTAAGTTCCTTTCCAACCCAAACCATTCTGTGATTCCATGATCACTGCTGTACTTAACAATTCTCTTCGTGCAAATGGAGCGTTGGCAGAAGTTGACATCTTGAAGTATTTCTCAAGTGTTCATGAATAATCACGTCTCACTCTGCATGTCATGAATCCAGAGCCTGGTTTAATCAGAAGCGCTCATTATCCCTCATCAAACTTAACCCTTTGCATGCAGTTCTAGGTCTGTAGACTGATTTCCAGCTGGCCTTTTTCACTAATTCACTGGACATGCTGTTTTGAAAACTGGACTTTAGCTGGATTGCAATACCACTGACACCATGGATTTGGAGGGTTCATAATGTTCATCTCCAACCAAACCCACAAAATAATCCCTCCTGTGTTGATTTTTGGCTTGAAAGGCTTGAGTAGGTTGGGAAGAACTTGGCATTAAAAATTACTTCAAAGATATTTGCACACAACTGAGAAATTTTAGAAGCTCATCCTTTATCCCTCACTTGTAACAAATCAATTGTGAAATTAAAACTGCATTTTCTCTATCTTCCCCACACGTGTGGATAAACCCAAGGATCCAGACTTGTGTGAATATGTTCTGTGTCAGAGGCTGCTTTATCAGGTTTCGGGACAAGGTTTGTCTAAAGCCTGTTGAGGGGTTTAATTGCCTGAGCAAAGCAATCAGGAAGTGTCAGGACTGAGCAGAGTCGGGTGATGCAGTAAATTCTCACTTCTCATTTACTGTGCAATGATTTTCCTGATTTTCCTTACACAAGTTGCTCCTGGTGAACTTTGCACATCAAAAATAAAGTGGATTCTTCACTACATGAGCAGATTTATTTTGCTTGGCGTTACACAACTGCAGCACAAATAAGGAGCCACCTTCAGCTGAGATATAGGATGTTTTAAATACTGCTGTACTTTTAAAAGTAATTTCTTCATAGCAAAACATGGCGTTTCACTTTTGTGGAAACAGAGAAGAGAAATTTTTATAAAATTGCACCCTGAAATTCACAACAAGGAGTCAGTATCCCTGTTTTGGAGATAAGGGAGGACTTGGAGAGGTGAAGGTGTGTTGTCCAGACGAGCTGGTGGCATAGCTAGGAATCACATTTGGATTTAATAATTTTTTAGCTCCCAAGAGAGTATAGAAATAGGGACAAACAGGGTTTATAGCTGAAGTCAGCCATGGCTCAGGAGCTGGTCTTGAACCTTGTGGATCCCCTCCAACTCAGGATATTCTTTGAGTGTCTGATTCTATTTTTTTTTTTGGAGGGGAGATAACTTAAAAATGACCAAATTCCCCCAAAACCAGAAAAATTGGTTGGATAAATTTACTTGAAGTGCAGCACCTTTTCTTGTCTCAGTTGCTTAGATATTATAAAAGCATTTGTGCTGTTTTGTACGGTCTTTTTTTCCTGGCTGGGACTAGATCCCAAAAGGTGACAAAAACACATGACTAAGGGGGATCATCTGCATGGCCATGCCCCTTCTACCCTGTAATTTATGCAATTGTATGATAAATATTTAATCTGGATATCAAGATTCCTGGAGGATTTCTATTTTATTTTTTACAACGTGGGCTGTAATTTGGTAAATGTGGGTTTTGATGTGTTAAAGAATTTTCAAGGAAACTGTATGGGTGCAAGTTTGGTACTTGACTAAATGAAAATCTTTTTGACATGAGGCAAAGTGGATGCTTTGGATTAAAAATTAGAAGAATGAGCTAAAGAGGGACATGACTCTTGGGGGTGAAATTTGCTTCTTCATTCATTTTATGAAAGAATGAGTGAAAATGAATCCTTTCTATTTAGGATCTTCTCTCTGCTGTCGGCAATCCTGCACCTGGGGAACATCCGGTACAAAAAGAAAACCTACCGGGATGACTCCATCGATATCTGTAACCCTGAAATACTTCCTGTTGTATCAGAGCTGCTGGAGGTAAGGCTCTGCTTCCCCTCCTGAAACTTCCACACCAAACAAGCCACCTCTGATTTAGGACACAAAGCATGTGCTATTTATTTCCAGTTTCACCGAAGAGTAAGTTCTAGTGTGTTTCCATTCTTATGGGCTGTTCATGTTTGTACAGGAACTTTTTTAAAGAGGTTTTTCTTGTAGGGTTTTTGCCCCTACTCTTCAGCTTCAGGTTTCATTGACTGAAAATCCTATTTCTGTGATTACATGTGAAAGGTTGGAGGGTCTAGATGCAAAGCAAACCTGCTGTCCAACATGACAGTGTCTTCAATTGCCAGCCATCAGCTGGTGCTCCTCAAATCTGTTCCAAAATCTGTCTGAGGAACTCGAGCAGTTGTATGACCATAGCCCCATGTTTTGGTTCCATGCTGGCTGTGCTGAGCTCCCTTGCCGTATTTTCTGTCTGTTTTTACCTGCCAGATTCCACAAGGGTTGGGTTTGAGGTGCTGGAGGCCCATCTCATCCCTCTAGTCCCTATTTATGGGCCTGTTTTGGAGTTCTTTGGTGCATCTGTTGATTATCTGCTGTTTAGGAGCTGATACCTTGGCCTCTGTGAGCCACTGCAGTGCTGGTGTCCCTTGGGAAGGGTTTGTAGGTCCCTGCCCAGCTGGCCCAGGCCATGTCCAGCTCTATAAATCACTGCAAAAACATTAAAGAAGTTCTTAGGAGATCTGCCCTGTCAGCCCAAGCAGATTATGAAGCTGTGGTAGTTCTTTTCATGAGAAAGTCCTTGAATGAGCCAACTTGTCCTGCTGGCCTTCAGCCTTCAAGAGCTGAGCTCAAAAACCTCCTGACATGGATTGAGGTGGTGTCATGGATGGCATGTCCCCTTGCTGTCTCATTTCACTTGAAATGCTCTAAACCTCTTGCAACTGAAATGGGGTTTTTTTGTAGTTGATTATAGCAACAATTATCTTTACCATTTTGTACACTCTGGATTGTCTTGAAGGTGAATTTGTGCTGATTTTATGGTAGAATCAGAAGGCAACTTGTCCTTTGGTGTACGTGTGGTGCTCTTCCCATTCATTCCATTAAATAACTGTTATCTCCCTACCTACAGAACTTGGGAATTGGCTCTCAGGGATTTTCACAGCACTTGATTAATGCTTTGAATTTAGGGAGGGGAAAGCTTCTGTAAAATATGGTCTGAGCAGCTGGATGCTCTTTGCATCTTGGCCTTGGAGATCACAGAAATAAACAGAAGGAAAATGTAAGTGGGGAGGAGAATGTTGTTGATTTTACTCTGTTAAATGTGGCCAAGTCAGTTAAGTAATTGTTTTTAAAAAAAGTTTTGAGTAAGAGAGCGACTTAGAGATCTGAAAAAGTTCCAGGCTTTGGGTCTTTGCCTTTGCAAACAAACCCTTTTGCAACATCTGCACGTGGGGAGGTTGCGGGGTGGTTTTACACATGATTATGTGAAATGAGGCTTTGGCTGAGCTGTGTCAATCCAATGGTGCCTTAATGCCATAGGCTGGAACACCACCCCCAGGTAGTGTCAACAAGATGTGAAAAAAAAAAGTAAATTTATTTTTCACCATTTGAAAAAAAAAAAACCAACCCACAAAACAAAACCACTAGGATCTGATGTAGCTGAGCAAATTGATAGATTTCTGTTCATCTTGGTAATTCTTTTTGCAAATTAAATGACATCTAGAACATAAAATGCTTGTTAATTGGATCGGGGCAATGCTTGCTGCATTGAAGTGGGATCTAATGAAATGCATCACTGGGTTTGGGTAAGTGGTGTTGTTTGTCCCTTAAGCTACATTTAGGTGATAATTGATCCATGGAACTGGAAATATTTGCTGCCTCCAAGTGTAAACCTTTCAATAGACTCACTGACATCAGCTGAAATAAAGCCAATAATCTCATTTTCAGACTTGATTTCCCTTTATGAAATGCCACGTTTCTCTTGGCAGACCTCAACAGATGTTGCTGCTTATTCAGGTTTAACCCAAAGGAAGAACCAAAGGGTTCAAACAGATGAAACATCATTACAAAGAGCAGCCACTACTCTTTATTCATTAGCTGGCTACTTGAAACTCCACATTAAGTGCAATGAGTTCTACTCAGCCAGAGACCTAAAATACTGGTTAAAACATTTGACACTTTGTATTTTGTCTCATTTGGGTAATTATTTTTATTACATTCTTTTTTTTTTGTGGTCACTGAACAGTTTTGCTTTTCCCATTGTTGCTAAAATTATGAATTGGCTTGAAAAAGTTGTTAATCCCCTCTCCAGATCTTGGCATTGAACACTAATAACTGAAAAATCATCTCAGAATAAAAGTAATTTGAGTTGACAAAGAGTTGAACTTCCTTTCCTGTGGTCACCAGCTGTTTGGTGGGACCATCCAGAGCACAGCAAAGGGATGGGAGAAACTGTGATCTGATACTTCCTTATCTTGAGGGAACTTTTGGGTTGATCTTTATACTCAAATGACTCATTGGATTTGTTCAGTCAAGGATTTGACACAGAAAAGAGAAGGAAAAAATCCAGCTGGAGCTGCATTGGCCATCTCTGAGAGCAGCCAAGAGGGGATGCAGAGGTGCTCCAGCATGGCTCTGAGGGGATGTAGCCTCCAAGGGCAAGAGGGGAACCACCAGCCTGGCTGAAATTAAAAACTTGGGGGCAAAATTAGCATCTTCTCCCACTGCAAAGGGGAACCTGGCCCAAATTCTTGTGAGCTGGTTGGTTTGTGTTGGAACCTCTAATGATAACTGGGGGATTTTCCCTGCTGCACCAGTTAATGCAACACTGCACTACTATCCTACCTCTGTGATTTGTGTCCCTATAAAATGTAATGAGATTTGTGTGCCTATAAAGTGAAGCTAATACAGAGATTTTTTTAAGGAATCTGGGAGGAGATGATGATCTGCAATGGATTTGTTTTTTCTTAGGTATCAACAACCCCATCCAATATTTTTTTGCTTTATTAAACCATCCAGAGCAGCATTTGTTGAAACTGCAATATAGGATTTTGGCCAGACTCTGCAGATCATTGTTTCATTTACAATAAAACCCCGATTCCATTTTTTTTTTTTTTTTTTTTTCAGGAATAGACATAGCGTGTGGATTATGTGATGCTTTTGGCAGGTTTTTCAGGGCCTTTGTTTAAACTCTGCTGAAATGCTGTGCCGGGGAGTGATGTCAAGGCTGCCTGATGGATCAAGCAGACGTGGAGTCCTGTGCAAGCACTGCAAATATTCCAGGGCCTGGGCAAAAATCATAGAGGGTTGTGTAAAACTGGGGAAAACTTTGTGTTTCTGGGGAAAAGCTTGGAAAAGCTCATTTGTGAGCTTATTAACAAAAATAATATATTAGAGATTATCTAGTTGACCTTAAAAGACACTTTTTGTTTTCCATTGGAACAGTAGGAACATTTTAATTGTGTGTGTTTACTAAAATGGGAAATAATTTCTATGGATGCAGCATTGAGTAAGGAGATAAATTCTGTCTTTGCTCAGTGGAGCAGTTTTGTGTTCAGTTTTTAGGTTTAGGTAACTAATGCAATACCTAACCTCAATGCAAAACAAGTTATCAAGTGGCCTAAATTAGTTTTGCCAGATCTCCCAGTGCACATTTGTGTTTGGAGCTAAAGTTGGCCTGTCCAGAAGATTTATGTGCTAAAGTTCTTCTTCCACTAAAAAATGACCTTCAGCTTCCCAGAGGGATCCCACAGGCACTGGAGCTCCTCCTGTGATAAATGTCTTGGAAATTAATTGGGGAAGGGGGGAGGATTATGAAGCAGACAGTGCTTGCTTCCAGGTTTTTCTTCTGGATTTGTTTTCCGGATGATGTTTTGTGGAATCACAGAATGATTGAGATTGGAAGTGGCCTCCAAAGTTCATCTAGTCCAACATCCCTGCGATGAGAAGGCATATCATCATCAGATTTCAAATTTTGAGTCAGAAAACTTCAGAGAATCACAGAATATGCTGAGTTGGAAGGGATCCACAAGTACTATTTAGTGTAACTCCAGGCCCTTCACAGACACAGGCCCTGCAGAGACACTCCAATAATCCCACCCTGTGCCTGAGAGCATTGTCCAAACTGAGCTGTGGCAGCCTTGGGACAGTGACCATTCCCTGGGGAGCCTGTTCAGTGCCCCACCACCCTCTGGGGAAAGAACCTTTTCACAATATCCAACCTAAACCTCCCTAACACAGCTCCAGCCATTCCCTCGCATCCTTTCTAACTCTCTGGTTATTTGAAAGAAAGTCTGAGGAAAAGGTTCAGCTCTTTTCCAAGAAGAGCTGATAGAAATCTGAATTTTTTTTCAGTTACTCCACACGAGGCATCTTTAGAATGAGCATTCAGCACTGTAATCCCTTTCTCAAACATGGAAGGAGAGACAAAACCTGGTGTTTTCTTGCTCTCCAGCTGGAAGTGGTTCATTTTTGTTCAGCTGCTCTAGTGTAATACCCTAGAATTACAGAATTACTGGAGGAGCAGTCTCTGCCTGCCTTGGCCCCAGCCCAGCCTTTCCTGGCTCCCTGCTCCCTCTGTGCTCCGCTGACGTTCCCAGCTGTGGCACTGCTGGTCACCCCTCAGTGGCTCTTGGAGCTTGAGGCCTCCAGCCTTCTCTGGGCCTACTTGTGGCAACAAAGTCTTAAATCTGCATTCTGTCCCTGTAATTAAGATCTAAACTCCTGCAGGCCATGTTTAAGAGGGAGAGCAGGTCATGCCCTTTAGCACCAGAAAGCAAAAATCCATGAAATGTGACCCAAGAGTGAAACTCCTAGGGCACAAAATAAAGTAATAAGTGGTGTTCTCCTATTTGCTATTCTGCATCAATGGGTGTCCCTATTTTAATGTTTCACACTTACTGGGGGAGGAAGTGTAGGATGTGGGGAAGCTGCAAGTACCTCCATGTCCTTACTCATCAGCACGTGCTGAGTTTATCTTTAGAAAGCTCCAGTGGCTCCTCCCTGGCATCAGGAGTCAGCTACTTTCATGCTGTGACCCTGAATGCAGATTAGGATGATTTGGTTGCACCCGTGGTGTTCATCAGAGGCGATGAAGGAATCGAGATCAAGCTCCACTGGGTAGTAATTGCAGGCAGGGACCTGGGGAGATGCAGGGATTCCCATCCTTGCCAAGAGTGTTTTTGTACAAGAAGATGATTCAGTGGGATCTCCCTGGGTCAGGAGATGAAGGATGCACATCCACAGGTTCCCTCCATCCTGAGAGCAGGGGGAGAAAGAACCAGGGTGACCATGAGATGGGGATGGTGAGGGATAGCGTGGGTAGTTGTTTAAATTGCTTCAAATCCCTGTGTTTGCTGACAAATCTGGGACTTGGAAGTGTTTATGTTGTTGAAGAATATTTCTTTGGACTGTTTTGATTAGGAGCCATCTGACACCCCTCTGCCTTGTTGCTTTGGATAATTAAAAAAAGCCAGCATGCTGGCTGTGGGTTTGCAGCATCCCTGAAGTGGGATAATGGATGGTGTGAAACTCACTTTTGTTCCAAGTTGTGCAGCCAGTGGTCCCGCAGTCGGGAGCTGCTGGAAAAGTGTCCACAGGGCTGAAAATTGCAAAATCACATGTTTTGGTGAATGTAGAGGAATAGAAACCAAATGTGAAATCTTGCTGTGGATCTCTGGACGAACCAGGAGATCATTTTTTTTCCCTGATTGATTTTGAAAGGTAAAACCGGGTTGTAGGACCTGGGGGCCCCTGAGTAGTGTTGAGCACTAAAGAAATGAACCTTAAAGTGTCATGTCCAGTGATAGAGATCTTGCTGGCAGGTTACATCATATACAGGTGAATTGATGTATTCCGATTTCCACAGCAACAAGTTCTTGTTGCAGGAAGAATCAGTTATATAAAAACTCCCTGGATTTTATCAGGGAGACTCCCATGATAGTAGTTCTGGCAGAAGAGATTTTTGTACAGAAAGGGCATCACTTTTGCTATGGTTTGTGAGATTCCTGACCTTCCACTGTCCTGTTTGCATTTCCTCTTCATACTAATTCCTGGATTCCGTTAAATCAGAGTACATACATAGAATTGTTTTGGTTGGAAAAGACCTCTAAGATCGTTGAATCCAATAGTTAGACCTCTAGGTTTCCCATTTTCCATGTCAAATCATAAATAAAAAAATATGTGATAAAAATATGGCCTTGGATGGCTTCAGGAATGTGGATTTTGAACAATCAGAGATGTCCAGAAGAGGTCTGGTGCCTGCATGGAGTCCTTCAGGCAGGATAAGCAGTTTGTAGAGACTGCAGTGCAGCTTCTCTGTATCAATCCACATCCGTTAATTCTGGGATCCAAGATTTTCACCCAGACTTATGATGTCTTTTTTGACTTGGAAGTTTAGTGAAGATCAGTCAAAGACTTAAAGTCTTTAGGTCTAACTGATGTATTCTGGGAGAGAGGACACCTTCTGAATTCCTCAAAGTAAGAGGATCTTGAAACTGATTGGGAAAGAGGCTTTTCCCCAACAGCTACAGGTACCACTTAATTTTTCAGCACCGTTTTCCTCTTTGCTGAAGTATCTGTGTTTGCACAACTGAGTTTTGTTCTGCAAACCTGTGAGGGCTGATTAGAGACTGTCACCTTGCCAGGAACTGGGGCTTTAGGGAGTAAACATCCAGTGCCAATAGCAGAGTAAATATCAGGTGCTTTTCCAAGGGTTTCTTCCTCCTTTTGACTCCTCCCCACCCTTAAAAGCACAAAAAAAGCCTCCTTCACTTATATATCTCTGAAACTGATGACACTGCTTGGCGTATTCTAGAGTAATTTGTATGATTTCATCTTGACAACACTAGAAAGTTGACTTATTTTGCCAAGAGAAAGTGTGGGAAGGAGGAGCTACACTGGAAATAAGGAAAGCAATGGGAAATTGCTACAACTGGGATGCCTGAATGCAGAAAATCAGGTTCCTTTGAATACCCCGGTGTTAGGTTTCTGATGCTGGATTTATGTGCTGAGTTGGCTCCTCCCAATGGCATGTTTTTACCCATTGAACTTAACTCTGCAAGGGCTGGTGAAAGTGGTTTAATTTTTTTAACTTAAATTTTGAAATTTAAATGTGTTTACACTGAATTTTAATTTTAGTAAGTTTAAATGTTAGCATTTTTTAACTGGATTTGAAGTTAAAAAAGATCACTAGGGTAATCATTAACATCTATACTTTTGTTTTAGGTGAAAGAAGAAATGCTGTTTGAGGCCCTGGTGACCAGAAAGACAGTGACAGTGGGGGAAAAGCTGATCTTACCATACAAATTGGCAGAGGTCAGTACATGATGTTTGTTATTAAAAGGCAACTCTTGGAATGGTTTTCAATAGTTTGAGATGCACACTCAGAGTTTCTTTCATTTTTTATTTATTTATGTCAAAATAATGTAGGAGAAGTTAATGGGTGTCCTAATTTAGGAAATGATTGACTTTTCTTCTATTCCATCCCTGGAAGGCAGGTTTGTACTTTATTCTGATGGCTTGTAAGTGCTTTAATGACTTGTGGTTGTGTGAGAGTTGTCCGAAGCAGAGTTGTGCATTGCTGAGTGTGGGTGCAGGGGTTCATCTCCAGACATCATTCCTTAAGCTGGAGCACTGATTTCACAGCAGAGTGCTGACCCAAGACTCCAGGAAATTTTTACTGCCTTCTTGAGTGCCTGTGTTAGTGGTGGTTCTTGTATGGCAGGAGCTGCAGATCTCCATAGGGGATTCCCAATGGCTTTTCCTCAGACCCTTCACAACCTGGGCTCTTGTGTGATGCTTTGGAGCCACAACTCCATCGGCTTCTCTCAGACTCCAGTGTAATTATATGGGATGTAAATGGGATTTTCAGGAATTCTGAATTCTATTCTGTGGCTGGTAAAGAGAAACATTTTTTTTCCTCTTATATTCTTCAAAATACATAAATTCTGTTCTCCTGAACTACTTGTTAAGGCTATTTCTCTAATCCTCTTGTATCCCCCAGATTAGGAACACTGAGTGTCACACCACACTTGGTCCCCCATTCCCTCTTGTTGTAGGGTTGTGTGAGAATTTACAGCACCTTGAATAGCATCTTGAGAGCAGCCTATCATGTCACAAATAAGTAAACACATTCTGTTGTCACTGGGGTCAGCTGGAGATATTTTGACTCCTTTTTTCAGTAGAAGAAAGGAAAGATAAGGGTATGGTGGCTGCGGGGGAAGACAAAGGAGCCAAGGCTCCTTTGGGAATGGTTGATGTGATCTCCTTGACAAAATCATTTTGGAAGAGGCTGTGAATTGTGTTAAGATGAGCACCTCCTGTGCTTTTTGTTCACCTCCTAACATCATCAGCATCCCGACCACCAAATTTTATCCAGCAGTGACCTCGCTCTGGGATCAGGTTCACTGCTCACAGAGCAGAATTTGAGATGCTCCTACTTGAACCTCCCCATGGTAAGAGGCCTTCTCCTGGTCTTTCTTAGGCTCAGGGAGTAGGAGTGACTTAAATTCAGATCTGTCTGAATCAGAAAGGAAGAGTGGGATTCATTTGACATTTTGGAACTTCACAAAGATGTCTGATAATCCCCACTCATGACTCACTGGACTCCTGGGAATCAACGGGCTGGTTATTCCTGGGTATTTAACAAAGGAGCATTATAGTTGGCTCCAATGGATGGAGCCATTGAGGGTTTGAGGATTTGCACACAGGGATCTCCCACCATGACCTCTGTAGCTCATGGGCAGCTGCCTTTCCTGATGGATACAGCAGTTACTTTATTCTTCAGATGCTTGTGGGATTTTTCATAGCTTGGTACACTGAAAGTTTCAGTGGAGTTTGTTAGGAAAGGACTCTGCTCCACAGGCTCTCAAAAAAAGCATTGCATAATATCACTTTGGCATGTCCTTGCTTCTTTACCCCATCAAGAAGAGCAGATTGGATCTATCAGTTTTCAGGTTACAAGAGAGGTGATAGATGCTACATCCCTGGAACTGTCCAAGGCCTGGTTGGATGGGGCTTGCCCATGGTAGGGGTTGGATTGAGACGAGGTTTAAGGTCTCTTCCAGCCCAAACCATCTGGGATTCCACATAAAAAGCTTAAGATTTAGATTTGGGATAGGTTTTGAGCTTTGATGAGGTTCCCATGTGCCTCTGCTCCACTCTAGAATGTTTCACTTTCTGTGCTCTGCACAGGGGCTGACATTTGCCAATCCCTTTCATCAGTGTTGGAGTATGTGGAGATGACTACTCCACACAGAAATGCTTTTCGTGGAAAGTGAGTGTGATCATTCCATAATGCCAGCCTGGCTCCTGAGAGATTTGTGCCCTCAGGGCCCTGCTGTGACAGCTGTCAACCCCCTTAATAGTCTTGAATGGGCAGAGTTGGCCTGAAGGGATCCTTCCCTTTGGTATTTTGGAGGCTTCAGAGCTGAGACTGGAGTTTTATTTTCCAAGCCAAGCCTTTTCTCTTTCCCTTTCCCGAGCTGCAGCCCCGGAGCAGATGGAGAGACTGCCTTTGTTGGATTTGCAGTGATGTCACATTCCTGGCTGTCTGTGCACTCCTGCCTTCTTCTTGTGCACTGATTGGAAACACAGTCCTGTGGTTTGGGGCTTTTTTTTTAAAACAGTGGTTTCAGTGCTTGGCAGGTCACTTGAAACATTCTCCTTCAGTTGTGAATTGATACCAGACTGACTGTTCCTGGTTCTGTTCATCTTTGCAGTAATTTGGGTGAAACTACATTTTTTATTCTGGCATGTTTTGGGTAGAAGGTACTGCAAAGCGGGCACAACTTGTGGAGGGACATCATGGAATCACAGATGGGTTTGAGTTAGGAGGGACCTTAAAGCTCATCTCATTCCACTCCCTGCCATGGGCAGCAACACCTTCCACTATCCCAGCTTGCTCCAAGCACTGTCCAGTCTGGCCTTGGGCACTGCCAGGGATCCAGGGGCAGCCATAGCTTCTCTGGGCAACCTGTGCCAGGGCCTCACCACCCTCACAGGAAGGAATTCCTTCCCTATATCCCATCTAACCCTGCCCTCTGGCAGTGGGAAGCCACTCCCCCTTGCCCTGGCACTCCAGGCCCTTGTCCCAAGTCTCTCTCCAGTTCTCCTGGAGCTCTGGAAGGGGCTCTTGAAGTCTTCCTGAAATCTTGTCTTCTCCCAGCAGCTGGAAGCCTGCAGTGTTGAAGGAGAAGCTGCAACTGGCAACCACTTCCTCTCTGTTTATTCATATTGTACTACCTCTTATCTCCTGAGCCACACTGGCTCATCTACCATGGAGCTGCCTTCTGGAAACATCCATTTTTCCTTTTATAGCACTGGATGGTTTTTTAATGCAGTGTTTGAAACCACTGCGCAGTTTGGGCAAGTGCAAACGTTTAGAAGCTTTAGGCCATAGATAAACTCAGGAAAAAGGCTGCACAGACATGAAAGGCTGCACTTGTGTGCTGAGGTCTTGGGCTGTTGCCCAAAACAGCTGCCAAAGACTTTATCAGGAGTGAGATGGTGCATTAATGGAGCCAGCAACACTTCATGGGTTTCCAGAGATATCACAGTGCAGTGTTTGGAGCAGTGAGCTGGAGAATTCCACTTCATTTAGCAATGGGAAGGACCCTTGGAAAAGGCCATGGGAGCAATAGAGCCATCAGTGGTAGTAGTGGTCATTGGACTATTTTGATTCAGATCTGTCTTGAGCATTGGGCATCTCTGCAGCCACAGCCATCTTCTCCTTGATAAGGTAAAATACAGCAGACACGTAGCTGAAAAAGGGAAAAATGGTATTTTAATGACAGCAAAGTAATATGCTATGGGTTGCTTTTGTCCTTCCCAAAGTGCCCCTCAACTTCAGATTCTGGGCTTTTTTTTCATGTATTATTATGTGCATTTTTGCAGTTCTGCTGAGGTAGGAAAGTTTCACAGGCCACAATTCAGGTATTCAAAAGAAAAAAAAAAAGTGTGCTAAATATTAAGTGACTTGACTGATTTTTGGTGGAAAACCTGCAGGAGCAGAGCACTTCAGTCACATCTTTGTGAAGAAGTTGAGGGTTGTTAAAAATCTTTCTCTTGATCCTGTTTGTAATCTGAGTATCATCTTAATCCATGCAAGGAACTGCCCTCCTGGGCCACATCTGTCTTCCTGCTTCTATCTAAATAATCCAAGGAATTCAGGTTTTTTCCATCTCTGCTTGCTGCAGGTTTCCAAGGCCATTAGAATATTCTTTGACTCATCCACTCATTTGACTCCTTTAAATCCATCTTGGTTGGTGGTTCCATCCCCTTTCCATCATGCTGGAGACGAGTCTGTGGCTGAGCTCCCCAGGTGTCCCTGCCTGGCTTCCATCCCATCTG
Organism: Illadopsis cleaveri; assembly: GCA_013399915.1. Taxonomy (NCBI): domain Eukaryota; kingdom Metazoa; phylum Chordata; class Aves; order Passeriformes; family Timaliidae; genus Illadopsis; species Illadopsis cleaveri. The sequence goes on from VXBB01001401.1 coordinate 144,091, forward strand.
TTCTGTTTATCAGGCTGGTGTCCAGCACCTGCTTGTCTGTTTTTCACCAGTCTCTGCATTTTCTCCCTGTTCTTCATCCAATGAGAAAAAACTCATTATCAAAGTAAATACATCTGTTAGCAAGCCCTGTTTTACATTCCTTCAGAAAAAAAAAAAAAATTCCATGATGTTTTCAATTCATTAACTTCATTTAACCAATACAGTTGGTGTTTCTTAAGCAAGTGACTTCGCTAATAAACGTTATTTTAACAGATCTTTATAATTTTAAGCCATTTGTGATCAAGGACATTTTACCCTAAGGGTTAGAAGGCGAATTCATTCACACTTTTAGGAGAAATCTGATGTGAAATTGTGCAACAGAAGGGAAATAAAAGATGTGAGACAACTTCTTGGTCAACAACTGACCTGATTCTTGCCTTCCTTTAATTCTGGAGATCTGTTAGGAGCTGGTGGTTTGCTGTGATGGGTGTCTGTGTAAGCATGCCCTGTATTTAACTGAATGTGTGTTCAGAATTGTAAGTGGAAAAATGGGTGTCTGAAAACTCCGAGGAGCTGAAAGGGACTGAGTTGTACCTCCAGCAAGGCAGTGGAAGCAGCTGTTGGGGTGCAGATGTTGGGCCAGCAGCCCCAAAATCCCCCATGAACTGGGGAACAGGGAGAGAGGGAATTCTTCCCCTCTGCCCTGCTCTTGTGAGACTTCACCTGCACAGCTGCCTCAACCCTGAGGTCATCAATATCAAAGGGATGTGGAACTGCTGCAGAGGGTCCAGAGGGGGCCACAGAGAAGCTCCAAGGGGTGGAGCATTGAACCTTGTGTTTTGGGTGACAGCAAAGCAGGAGAGGAAAGTCCAGGTCTTCTGGAAGCATTTGCTGAGGACTCTACAGCTTTGCTTTCATTGTGCTTTCATCCTCTCATGTTCATTGTCTGTGGGTCTGCGCTGGCTCAGCAGAGCCAGAGAGCCTTCTTGGAGTGGGAGGAGAGTTGAATTTGTGTCCTTTGGGAGAAGGAGAGAGGAGACAACCTTTGTCCAGGAGTGGTGGGCCAGGCACATCTTTCTCTTCTGGTGCCACAAAATCATTGGATTTTATTTTTTCACGTCACTAAATGTCACTTTACCTGAACCATCTTCACCTGGGATGAATTTTTGCTGAGGAATGCAAGACACTTAGAATGACCATCACAGAATGGTTATTTGGGATGATAAACTCTGCTGTGTTAGGAACTTTAAATCAGGGAGAATATCTCATTTTCAGCACAAACACTGAATTTTCAGCTCAGTAACAGTTAATTGGCAGAGAGACAAGGTAGGGAAGCCTTGTGGAGGGAACTGTAATGAGTCAAAAAAGTATTTCATTTCAGCAAAGAACTGAGTGATGTTTTATTCTCTATATCCTTGTAGTGGGACTGGCTGATGCCTTTTTCAGCCTATTATAAGGGAGAAGAAACGAAGTTTCAGGGCTAAATGGTAGAACCTTACCTAAGATGTTAAAAAAAAAAAAACAACTAAGGAAAAGATCATAGTTGCAATTAATCACAAGCCTGAAAATATTCAAGGTGAAAGAGTGGGAAGGAGACAAAATAATTAGTAGCATGAAGAAATGAAAATTCTCAGTCCTGAGGTATGAGGACAGGGACACTTAATGGAATAGAAAGCAGCAGAACTGCTGGAAGCACCTACTTATCCCCAAACCCATTAGCTGAGGAGAGTCGTCATCACCACAGGTTATTAACATGAGGAGCTCAGCAGGAGCCCTTTGAAGAGCTGCTATGTTGATGAGTGCTTTCAGAATTCACAGAAAAATATTAATAGAATAAAACTGAAACCCCATGAAGCTTTTAAGAGCTAAGCAAGTGTCTCTGCTTCAGGACATGAGGGCAACCTGGGTGGATAGAACTTCAAAAGAAACCTGTTTGTGGGATGAGGTTTCTCACTTTTCCCTTGGAAATGCACATCCTCGTGCAAAAGCTGCTGCAGTCACTCTCCTGCTTTGTGCCACTGTGGAAATTCCTGTCTTAACTGTGTTCCTGCTATTTATTTGGCACTGATGTCTGGGAAAACAAGGAAGGCATTGGGATTCCAGGATTCCTGAATGAAGTCCAAGATCAGGACTTTAGGAGGGGAAATGCTGACATTCCATGGATTGCTCTGCCTATAGCCCACTCAAGCTGCCCTTTCAAATCAAATCCATTCTCAGCTCTTTAAAGGATCCTTTTAATTACATCTGATTGCATAAAAGATGCTTTAATGTCACAGACTTCTTTTAGGTACTTAAATTTCTACTAAAATCATGTGAAAACTTTTCAAGGAATGCAGACAAGGCGTTCCTGGGTTAGTTAGCCAGCTCTTCCCACAAGGGATGTCATTTTGGTACAGTTGCCTGGAATATGGGATTTTCATGTGTAATCCCAATCTGAATAAATTCATGTTGACTTTTTTCTTTAGCCCAGGGCTTTTGGTCAGTGGCTGAAGGAGGAGGAGGTGTAGAAGTTCCATGGCTGGATAGAGTCTGTTGCACAAACTTTGTCTCTACCGTGGTAACAGCTGAGGTGTGATGAGAAATAACTTCTCTTTGGGAAACCTTGCCAAAAAACAGTGGTAAAAATAACCTAGAATGATGATGATGGTGCACTGGCAGAACGAGTTTGTCTGTACTCACTCTCTGCTTGGGAAGGACCAAACTAAAGGCAGGATTTGGCTTTTAAAGGCTCGAGGGCTGGTTTTGGTGATCAGTTGGACTCCTTGGTGAGGATCCCGATATGTTGTGCCTGTAAATGCTGGGCAAATTTCCCTAAATGTGGCCTCCTCACATCAGATCATACAACTTCTTCTCATGCCACAAAGTAATTTATTAATTGGTTTTTATGCTGGTTTCACTGTAAAACATGGGTGGAATGGGAGCTCGGTTTTTGCCATTGGCAGAACCAGACTCTGGATGCACCAAGGTGGAGGAAAACACATTCTATCATCAGTGGACCCTTCAAACTTGGCTGCCTGGTGGCTCCATTCTCCTGTAGCTCTGTGGTGGGCTCAGGATGGCTCTATGTGAACACCTTTCCCTAAGGGATGTTCCACATGTCTGCTTTCATCATCTTCTCCACAGAAGAAGCAAGAACTGCAGCCTTGTTTTCTGGAAGGGTTTAATTTCAAGAAGGCAGGATTTTTTTCCTTTCTTTTCGGTTTTAATTTGTTACAGATGACACTTTCTAACCACAGTGCCCAAATCCAAAGGCTCTGAGTGAAATCTTTTTAGGAAGATGATGCTTGTAACCACCTGACTCCACAGTCAGGACTCGGAGAAAATCTCTAACAAGATTTGTGTTGGTTTCCTTTGCTCCTGGCTGTACTTGGGGGCTGTTTCTGAAAAGCACAACCAAAGTATGTTCCAGTCATCAACTGCAAAGTGACAATATCAAAGGCAAGACTTGAAATAGTCTCTAAAAATAGACAGCAGGCAGGCTGTGGCCTGGGATAGGAATGGGAATGGGAGTGGTGGGTCTCCCATCTGTCCTTTCCCAAACCTGCCTGCCACCAGCAAGGACACTATAGCTAGATCTTCAACACACCCACAAAAGATGTTCTTATTGTTCTTATTTGAGGTTTTCCACTTAATTCTCCGTGTTTGCATCCATCTAATGATAAAAAGGATGAGTAAGGAGAGGGCAGTTGCAGGAACACTCTGATAGTTTCTGTGTTACTCCTCAGAAACCACAGAAGCACACAAGCCATTTCAGTGGGAATGTATGTGAGATAGTGTGAGGATCACAGAATCACAGGATGGTGTGGGTTGAAAGGAACCTTAAGGATCGTCTAATTTCACCCCCTGCCATGGGCAGGGACACCTTCCCCTAGCCCAGGTTGCTCCAAGCCCTGTCCAACCTGGCTTTGGACACTACCAGGGATGGGGCTTGGAGCTTCTCTAGGCAACCTGTGCCAGGGCCTCACCACCCTCACAGCCAAGAATTCCTTTCCAGTACCCCATCTAACCCTGCCCTCTGGCAGTGGGAAGCCATTCCCTCTTTTCCTGTTCCTCCAGGCCCTTGTCCCAAGTGCCTCTCCAGCTCTCCTGGAGCCCGTTCAGGCACTGGCAGAAGCTCTGGGGTGTCCTTGAAGCCTTCTCCAGGTGAACAGCTCTCCCAGAGCAGCGGGGCTCCCAGGGCATCTCTGTGGCCTTGTCTGGACTCTCTCCAGCAGTTCCACATCCTCCTGGTGTTGGCCCCAGGGCTGGAAGCAGCTCTGTAGGTGGGGTCTCACCTGAGTGGAGCAGAGGGACAGAATCCCCCTTTCCTGCTGCCCATACTGGGGAATCACTCCCCAGGGCATGGGAGAATTCAGGGCTCCCAGAGCACACGGACAGCTCACATTGAGCGTTTCATGACCCAAAATTGATCTACCACTATGTTCAGCCCATTGAGTGAGTCCCAAGTCACCTGTGTGTGTGGGGAATTGTGATTCCTCTGTGTTCCACTCCCTTCCCAGCTGTGACCCAACATATCTGGTTTCCATCCTCATCCGTGTCGTGCTTCTGGGATGAACCGAGCCGCTTTTGAGGTTCCCTCTTGGCTCGCAGGGCATGGGCTGAGACAAGCAGGATTAAGGGTTTTTAAAACAGAGGCTTAACACCCAGAGGAAAGTACTCTTGCAGGATATCAGACTCAAACTTAATCCCTGACTTGGCATCCAGGAGTGTTATATCATGCTCGGGCGGGAGAAGCATGATGTCATTTTCCACACTCATATTTTATCTGAACATCTTATTAAAACCCTGTCATTCTCCTGGGTCATTTCCCTAAGAAAACGCAGGTCATCAATGCTCCACTCTGGCTTCAGCCTGCAAGAAAGGTTTTTAAATTATTTTTATGTACAATAAAGGAGGAGAAAAAATACCTTTAAAGGCATCATTGAAAGAAAAGGAGTGAAAAATGCATTTTTTCATTTTTGATTACGACCAAAAAAAGGAAAAGTTGGCTTAAAAGTAGTTTGAACATTCCTGTAAAGGTTCATTTTTATGCTTTAAGTCTAAAAATGTACCTGCAAAGGAAATACTTTAAAAAACAACAACAAAGCACTGAAGCCTTGCACTATCTCTGGCTCCCGCCCTCCTGGCTGACTGCCACATCGTGGCAGAAACCTTCCACTATCACCCTGGAGATGGGAGGCAGCAGGTTGTCCTGCCAATGGATTTTATCCAAGAGATTCAAGTGTCAATGATGTTTTCCAGAACTTATGGGTGGATTTTCCAATGTGAAAAAATAGCCTGTAATTTCATTACTGTACAATGCTGCATCGTGCCCCAACATAATGCTCAAACACGAAGGCACTTCAGGATTTTGTCACTAATCAAGTGTAAAGTTCTCACATTCAAAAAGGGGGCTTAGGTATTCGTTTCAAATTTTATGTTACACCTTTTTTTCTAATTTTTCTTGTGCTCTCTCTCCTCTTGTACCCATTTCTCAGTACCCTACATGACCACCTTGGGCCGATTGGTACCTTCACAATCACCTTCCTTGGACAAAAGTCCTCCAACCTGCCAGACTGTATTAGTCAGAGGCATTTTAAGGGCATTTCCCAAACTGTACTAACACCCTTCCAAAAAATCCCAATGGGACAAGTCAACTCAAGAAGTTTATCTAGAGAGACAATTTTCCAATGTTAACGTATCATCAGGTTGACAGGGAAGTCCTTCAAAGCTACTTGCCTACCTGCAACTCTAGGAAATTATAAATCTCTAGTAATTCATTATTTTAAAAAATACTTATTTCTAAAAAAGAATTTAAAATATTTCAATATCACAGTGTTATCGTTGTGGATTAGTGTGTTCATTGCTGGCCATGGATAGAGTAGGACACATGGCATGGGAGGGGATTCTTCCCTTCTACTCTGCCCTCATGAAATCCCACTTGCAGAGCTGTTGCCAGCTCTGGGGTCCCCAACAACAGCAGCAGGATGTGGAGCTGCTGAAGCAAGTCCTGAGGAGACCACAGAGCTGCTCTGAGGACTGGAGCCCCTCTGCTCTGGAGCCAGGCTGGGAGAGCTGGGGGTGTTCACCTGGAGAAGAGAAGGCTCCAGGGAGAGCTCAGAGCCCCTTCCAGTGCCTGAAGGGGCTCCAGGAGAGCTGGAGAGGGACTGGGGACAAGGGCCTGGAGTGACAGGACACAGGGAATGGTTTCCCACTGCCAGAGGGGTGGGTTAGATGGGATATTGAGAAGAAATTCTTGGCTGTGTGACTTCCCTGGCACAAGTTGTCCAGGGAAGCTGTGGCTGCCCCTGGATCCCTGGCAGTGTCCAAGGCCATGTAGGATGAGGCTTGGTGCAACCTGGGCTAGGGGAAGGTGTCCCTGCCTATGGGAGGGGGTGAACTGGATGAACCTTAAGGTTTTTTCCAACCAAACCATGCTGGGATTCTATAAACAAGGCACTAAAACCTGCATTTGGACCAGAAGAGGAATTTTGTCCTTGTCTGATTCCAGCAACTGAGAGGTTTCTGTCTGTTTCCTTCAAACCCAGAAATGTTCTCCCAGTTTCAGTGACAAGCCATAGATGCTCCAGCAGGTTTTGTATGTGTGCTGCTCTCCTTCCTCACCATCCTCCTCGCTTTCTGCTCTTTCCCTAATTTAGCTCTCACAGCTACGTCTCTCCCTTCCTTCATTGCTACTCCATCTTGGCACAGGAATGTCAGACCCAGCAAACCACCCTCAGCAGTTCTCTTCCTACAACCACAAAGCCAAGCTGCAGCCGCTTTTCCATGTGTTTTTTTTTTTCAGCCCTCATGGAGCAGTAGCAGTGTCAGAGATAAAAACTGGATTTTTATAGTATTTTAGTGCACGTGGTCGCTACTCCTCTGACACGAGCATCATGAGTAGTATCTGGCATCCCTAAGTGCTATTCAAATAAAAGTGTATTTTCAGTTTGCTTTTTTTAATCTCTTGATTAGTGATTGCTGTGGATCATCATCTCTGAGATGCCCACGTGGGCTGTTTTCAGTTGTCTGCACATCCAAGGCTCACTGAGAATGGAGGGTTGGCTTCTGTTCCTGGTCATTAGATCTCTTGAGGTGATCCAAATCAAGTGCATTAGGAGAGCTTGAATTCCTCCTGCTTTTGCTTGTTCTAATCTTGGATAAATCCTATCCCTCTTCACAGTGGCCAAGCATTGTTAATATGTGTATTTTTAAAAAAAAGCAAGCATAAGTTTTAATTATTTTTTTAGAATATAAACTGATTTCTTTAATCATTTACTTGCATGCAGCAGGCTTTTGTTGAATAGGTACTTTGAAGGAAATAAGAAAACACACGCACTCTTTTCCTGATTCTTCCCTACTTGGAAGCTAAATACATCTTTTAAACGCACAAAAGTGATTGAAGGAGGGAGATTTTCATCTGAAAATCCTGGGTAAATACCATGGGCAAAATTCAGTCGGTTTTAAAATGTGGGTTTTTTCCTCTGAGTCATATTGGAATGAGACATTTCTGTTACAGTAAGTACAAATGTAATTATGAAGCCAAATTTCACCTTAGAGAATAAATAGGGGAAAAATGGGAATGGCTGATAAGGATTTCAAACCAGACATCGGATGATAATGAAAATCAAATCCTGTGTATGATAATAGCTCACTAAATAATTTCTGGAGTAGGATATCAACAGGTTCCTGGGATTTAGTGCCAAATCCCTGTGAGCAGAAATACCAATTGATTAATCAGAGGACATGCTGAAAATTTATTCCAGATATTAAAACAAAAGCAAAGAAGTGAAGCTCCCACAGAGCCACAAAAACCACATATCCAGATTTGATTTTTGGAGGGATTTCCTGAAGAGGAAGAATTCTACTGCTACTTTTTTACCCCCCCAAACATTTCATTGGAAGCACCTTTCATCCTTGTATAGAAATTATAGGAAGCCCATCAAAGGTCTAAGGGAAAAGGGGGTATTTCCTCTCTTCCTGTGTTCAGATCTGATTTCCTGAAGAGAAGAGGAATCTCTGTTTCTTCTCTCCACCAGAAGAAGAAAATGTATTTTGTGGTGCCCAACTTTACTTAAGTAATTCATCACCTGTTCTTTACATTTTACACCAAATCCTGCAAACTTCACGCCTGGAAAGAAACATTTCTTATCATCTTGGAATCACTGTAACTGTTCAGTATTTGTTGATAAGAGTCTGAAAGGGGAATGTGTTGCTTGTTTTCCTCCTGGAGGGCAGGAAACAGCTGCACATGTGTCCTCATGTTCCGGAAGAGTTGGGGGGTCACCAGGAGAGAAAAAAATCTGTAGGTAGTTCCTATGGCTGTATCAACATCACTCCTATTTTAACAAATGAACTTTTGGAGCTATTGCAGGCTCTTGGGAAAATTACAAGGAGTGTTGCTTGTAAAGCCATATTTTTTGGGATGGGTGGGAGTTCTGCATTGGTAGGGAATGCTGGCACTGGCAACGTGTTTATCCAGTGTGAGTAAATAACATCGATAGTGTCCATAATGGAATACACACACAGTCTCCTGGGAAAATGCTGGAAAACTGGAGGTAAAAAGGACCATGACCAACAGTGCATCAAGTCTTGTAGACTGAACAGCAAAGCATCAAGTTGCCTTTGGGGCTAACAAGTCAGACTGCCTTCTAAAAAGTCTTCTCTTCTAGATCCAAGGAATTTTCCAGAGTTGTGCTTGAGAATGGCATTTAAATATCAGCTTTTCAAGTTGTCATAGCTTGTAGAAAATCTGGAGTGGGAGCATTGAGCTTGCCCCCACATCTGTGATGTCCCCAGTGAAAAACTGGGATTTAACAATGTTATATTGACCAGAATTGTTGAAGGTGCAGACTCAGTTGTGACCAGCTAAGTCTGTCAGCATGTCTTTATGGGTGCTCCCTAGATTTGCATAATGCTGAGAGGTGGGATAAGGGTTGTCACAGTTAATAAACTCCACGGGTGTTTCATCCTTATCAGGGCTTTAAGTCGTTTTGGTGCTCGCACTCACTTTCCAGTTGTACTTAAATCCACTTCTCATTAACTGAGTCTGTGCTCAGAGACTGGGGTCTAAACCCCAGCTCTGAGCACACTAAGGTGCATTTTTCATAGTAATGACCCAAAATAGATTGTGATGTCCAACGTGTGTGTGTAAAAAGGGCATCTTTTTCTATGAAAAACAGGTTTCGATTTTTTTGTCTTGCTTTTCTAGAGAGCAGCTTGTGATGCCAGCTGCTCTCTGGACTTTTCAGTGGTGGAGTGAGGCTCAGAAACCCTCCTAGGCAAATTCAGATACATATATGGCTGTGGAAATGTAGTATTATGTTGTGCTTTGATGATCATAAGAGCTGCCCAAACCCAAGTATCCATCCACCACCTTCCTCCTCTGTCCTGGGTCAGGCTATGCTGTCTTCCACATTAGTTATGAGGGAAGATGAACAAACCTTTCAGTGAGCTGAGATGTTTGAAGTCTTTGGAGATCTGTAGCTGTCTCGTAAATGCCACTTTGGAGTGATTCTTACTCAGAATTGCTCAGTGCACCAATACCCTGCTCTTCCTAAATGGTGCAAAAGTGATGAGCTTTGCTTTGTTTTGGTCTTTTAGTTTTCTGATTGTCTGTGTCGAGCAATGCCCTGAACAGAAATAGTTCTTCATTTTAATCTAGCTCTTTTGAAACAAAATGTTAGAGGAAGTAAATAGTGGTTACAAGAGCCCTTCATCCATGGATTTGTTTGGGTCAAAAATGCTTAAAGCTGAACACCAGGGGCCAGTTGCTGTTGCAGATACACTCCATGGTTGGTTTGATTTGATGGAGTCATTGAGAAGAGAGTCTGTCTCTTGTATTTCAGTTCCATTCTGGATCTCACTGTGGTTCCTGGGGTCCACACTCCAGAAAATGTTCCTCTTGGCTGTGAAAGGGTCTGACTAGAACCACGGAGCTTCCAGCAGCTTTGTCCTCAGTGAATATCCTGAGTTGAAAGAGGCCCACAAGGATCATCAAGTCCAACTCAGTGGGATCTCTTTGCTTTCTGCACCCTGGGATATCCAGTCATTGGGATATTGCTGCAATTTTTGCTCTTTCCTTTCAAAGTCCTTCATCACTTGCTTTCACCCATCCTCTGTTCTCTGGGCTTTGTTTATTCCCCTTAGTCTGAAAAACGTGTAAATATTTAAGGTTTTGTTTTTCAAATTGAGCTTTTGCTGCTGTTGCTCATATGTTAGGTTAGTCAGCAGTAAAAACACTGAATCCAATAAGGAGCATGGAGGGAACTTCCAGCAAAATCATGTGAAAATGTCTGTAAAAGGTTAACTGAGCATCATGGAATCAATTAGGTTGGAAAAGACCTCTAAGGTCATCAAGTCCAACCATTCCCCAGCACTGTCAAGGCCACCACTGACCCATGTCCCCAAGTGCCATATCCACACAGCTTTTAAATCCCTGCAGGGATGGAGACATCACCGTTTCCCTGAGCATCCTATGCCAGTGCCTGACCAACTTTTCCACCAACCTGAGCCTCCCCTGACACAGATTGAGGCCTTTCCTTCTTGTCTTGGTCCTGTTCCCTGAGATCAGAGCACAACTCGTCCCCACAGCTGCCCCCTCCTGTCAGGGAGTTGTGCAGAGCCAGAAGGTTCCCCCTGAGCCTCCTTTTCTCCAGGCTGAGCCCTCCAGGCTCCCTCAGCTGCTCCTGGTGCTCCAGACCCTTCCCCAGCTCCATTTCCATCTCTGGTTCCAGCCCCACAATGTCTTTCTTGTAGTTTTCAATGTATAAGCTTGGTGGAGATTTTAACACGCTGCCTTTCCCTGGATTCTCTGGGTACCAACAAATATTTTGAGTAATTCCAGCTTGAAATTCAGTCCTCAGCTGAGTGCAGAGGGGCAGGAGTGAGGGATCCTGCCTGGAGCAGGGGGTGCTGTGGGATGGCAGCAGACAGATTTGCTTAAATATATTTAGTGACTTTGTAATCTCAGTTCTTAAGAATCTCCTGTATGTGTACAAATGTGTTTTACAGAGACTTTTAATTTGAGCAAATTTGGTTTCCTGAGATTATATCTTTTCCAGCCTCTAAAACACAGGCTGCTGCTGCCGGAACTGTAAGTCCTTGTTCCAAAGCACTTTAAAAGCAGATTTTAATTCTTAAGCCTGTCTTTCCCTTGTTCCTTTTGACAGAGGATGTTTCCAGAAGTTTGTCTGTTTTTAAGGTGGCCTGAATCCGATGCTGATCATGACAACTTTCAAAACAATTAATTTGGCAATGAAATCTTACAAAAAACTCAAATACGTTTTATCAGGCTCTTAACAAAAGTTGGCCAACCCAACAAGTGGAGTTTCTGACATATAATAAATAATATATAGATCCTTTCTAGCTTGATAAGCAGGAAACTATTGATTAAAACCTTGTCTGTAGCTTATTTCCTGACCTGCCAAGTCAAAGCCCGTTTGATCTGTCTCAGTTTGGAATCAGCAATATTTTTGTGTGGGTGCAACATGTCCTGCTCCCTTTGATCCCCAGAGATTTGTTTTGGCACTGCAGCAGCTATTTTTATTTTGCTTTGTGAGGGAAGTAAAAATGGTTTGATGAGTATTACCATGTTCCAGATCTGCCTGAATGTCACGTAAGGAGACTTGTGGAAGAGACCAGAAGCTGTAGGTGTTGACCTGAAGACAAGCTGTATGTGATGTATGGGATATAGTTCAGATACTAGAATTAATTTAGGATATGTAGGATAATACAGAAATAAATAATTTCTCATTAAATAAAGTGTAAAACCTTTTTTTAAATGCTCTGCTGCAGCTCCTGAATTTGAAAAGAAATAATATTCCCTGATGGTCTTCAGATTGTGTAGTTTTGGAATCTGTTTAGTATAGTGAGGGGCTTTATTTAAAATGTGATGTCAGTGAAGATCTGTTCTAAAAAGTAAATATTTTACTGAAATGAAATAAAAAAATTCAAACAAAGAAAGGCCGCCCTAAACCCTGAGTCATTTAAAATAGGTTCATTTCAGTGTGAGTATTTTTTAAATGGATGAAGGCAAAGTGCTCCATCCACCCTGTATTCTCGATATATTGCTTTGCCAGGAGTTTCCTAGCAGCTCTTAGGATTAAACCATCACTTCTAAAAGTAGCTCTTAAACACTTTGGAATCTGGGCTACTGATTATGGGACCCAAGCATAGCAAGGAAATCACCTCTTCATGGCCTTCCCAGCTTTCCATGTAGCTGAGACCACCTTGGGAATAAGAGCAGTGGCTCATCCCCCACCCTGCACATTCTGGGGGAAATGGTGCAGTCCTGGTCTCAGGGAAACTTCCTAGTCTGACCATTCAGGAGACTCGTGGCAGTCACACTCCCAGCATTCCTCAGCACTGGAGTGCTGCAGGCTTAATGATATCTTCGTTTATTTGAAAAAAACCCAAAAAACAGGGACGTTCAGGGGTGAGGTCCTGCACATCCCTGTAGCCTCTAATAAAAGGTAATGAAAAGTATTGCAAAATAAACCCACATGTGATGCTGTAGGAGAAACAACGTGTTCTTTTTGGCTTTAAATAGACAGTTTGTTTTTAATTGCATGTTGGAGCAGTTAATTGGGCTGGTTTATGCCAGGACAAAGCATTAGGGCAGTGAGAGGTATTCCTGGATCTTGGCCCTCATCTTTCCCCAGAGACTGATTTTTCTGGTGTGACAGTGGCACTGATTGTCTTCCAGCTTAATCAAAAAAAAGTAGATGGAGCATAGAGATAGAAAATTTGCCTTGAATTTTCTATTAATCACTGAAATATTCTCTCACATTTGAGGAAATTAAACAAAGAAAAATATTAGACAGCAACCTCCCCCACCCTGCAAAGAACCTGTGCTGCTTTTAATAAAAACAGCCAAAAAACCCTCCCCAAATCCTTTTCATCAGGAGAGGGAAGAAAAAGCAGTTAGTGGGAACTAGAGCTCTTTGTGTTTGAAATGCCGGCTGCTTTCCAGCCCTTGTTGGAGAACTCAGGCATTTCAAGAGCTCACTCTTTAAAAGTGCTGTTTTGGTCTGAGCTGCATCAAAATCCTCTCAGTCCTGTTGCTCACCTATTTGCATCACGCGCTTGGTTTTAGTTGTTTTTTGGGTGAGGAATTCCTTGCTAATTATGGCCATATTTTGTAGTTACCTTGTGATGTCACTTTTTATTGCCACCACATTATGGTTAGCAGTGTACAGAGGCTGTGTGAGCATCCTCAGTCACAGAACCATGGAATTGTTCAGGTGGGAAAAGCCCTCTGAGCCCATCCAGTCCAACCATCCCCCAGCAGTGCTGAGGCCACCACATGTCATCAAGTTCTACATCCAGACATCTATTAATTCCCTTCAGGGATGGAGACTCCACCTCTGCCATGGGCTGCAGTTCCAATGCCTGACAACCCTTTCCATGAATAAATTTTTCCTAACATCCAACCTAAACCTCCCCTGTCATGGACTGTGTTAATCTCTTCTATTCCAGCTGGACAGGGGGAGGAAGTGAGACCATGTGCTTAATTGCATTTTAAGAGCAAAACATTGGCAGAACGGCTTGTGGTCACGCTAAATGCTGCTATCTCCAAAAATCAAGGAAAAAAGAGGTGGAAATAAGCTGATAGAAGATAAATGAGCTTTATTCCTTTACTTGGGGTCAGTGACATGAGGCCACTCAGATGATGTTCCTCGAAGGGAGCGTTGGTGAGAAGAATTAAAAGGCAATGTGTTCAAAGCCATGATTTGTTACAGTTCAGGGTTTAATTGAAATAATTATGTGGGAATCTTCTGGTTCCTTTTTTATTTTTCTGCAGTGGCTAAAATGAATGAAAATGTAGCAGTCATGGCTGGTGCCATAAGTTTTTAGGTGATTAATGTGTACCAAAGCTCTACTCAAGGTGATAATTAAAACCAAGGAAGAATCCCAAGCAGCAAGAAAAAAGATAACCTTTAAATAGGAATTCCTGCATTCTGGCTCTCTATGTAGGTGCCTGTCCAAAAGCTCAGGGATCTTCCTTTGATCTCAGCTTTCATCCCATCAGGCAGAATCTCTTTGATCCTGGCCGTGGTGGGGATGACCCCTCCTCGATGCTTTTATTCCTCTCTCTGGGAGAGCTGCTGGAGGAGCCCTGAACCTGCCTGCCATGATTTGTAGCTCCCACTGGTGGTACCTGGAAAACTTCAAGTTTTCAGGAACCCTCAGATTTACTAGAAGGGTTTTTAGCCTCCTCTTTTGTAGCCCTTCTGCTGGTGCCAGGCGCTGCTTGTCCTGGCCTGTGCTTTCACATCGCTTGCTGTTGCTCCTGTGCAATATCCACTCTTCTCTTTCCTTCTTCCTCAGGAAACCTTTCAAGGATCTTAGTGAATTTATTATGTTTATATTTAATGTATGTATTTGTTTTCTTTCCTTTCACTGCCAGTGATTGGATTTGTGGTGTGATCTCATGTATCAACCACTCAAATGCATGAAAGAAACCAAGCCAAAGTCAGGGGCACATCCCACAGCCCTGGGATTACACCCAATTCCTGGTGCTGTCAGGACCACTGACATATGTGGCAGAAATTAAAATAGCAGAAAAAAGCTTTGGCAAGGGAGAAATATGAACGTTGGATGTGGGAGCTTGAGAAGCAAAAGCCATTTTATTGCAGAGCAGGAATCATTTCCAATCATCTTTTTTTCTTTTCTATTTCAGGCTGTGACCGTGCGGAATTCCATGGCCAAGTCATTGTACAGTGCCCTGTTTGACTGGATCGTGTTCAGGATCAACCATGCGCTCCTCAACTCCAAGGATATGGAGGAAAACACCAAGGTAACATCTCTCCAGCTCCTTTGACTCCTCTCTTGGGTTTTTAAAATAGATAACTGAGTGATAAAACATTACCCAGCCATGTTACTTAACGTGAAGTTAATTTTTCCTCGGATCGTAACTGAGTACATCGTTTTTCTTAGTGATGCTTGCTGAGCTGAGAAGGATGAAGCACCTTGAATATCATAAGCTTAAAGCAACCAGGGAAGAGATTTTGTTAATTTTTTTTGTTAAGATTTTTTGTTACTTTTTTTGTAGCCACAAAAGCCAGTTCCCCCACCTGCTCCAGCAGCAATGGCAAATAATTTTCCTCCTTATGTGTAAAACTAGAGAACCATGAATAACTGAGGGGGAAAAAATGGAATTCTTGCTACCGCATTTTGATAAAGTTGCTCCATGATGAAATGGTGACCAGCTGGGTGTCTGTAGGTACTGAGGTAGTACAGTAGAAAAATGAATATAAAGCACAAAAAGTCATGATGGGAAGAGTGGAGCTGGTGTGATGCTGTACCACCTTCCAAAAGAATTGAATGACATGAAGTTTCCTGCAATAGCAGAGTCTGGATGCTGTGACCCAGGACATCCTTCCTAACTCTCTTGTCTTCTCATCCACACTCCTCGTGGCTGGGGGATACTGACCCCAAAATTCATGTCCGTGCACACAGGCACTTTCAGCTCTCCAGCTACCCTTGGCTTGGGAATCTGGGACATGATCCAGCAGCATGTGGGATTTTTTGGGGGGGTTGTGCATCCAAACTAAAGACACAGCTGCCAAAAGGAGGATTTTCACTGAGCACTGACATTTGAATTGTGCCGTAGGACTGAAGTTGCAGAGACTCTCAGTGTGGTCACTCCTTTATTTAATTCCAAAAAAGGCTTGTGGAGCATAATTATGGACTGGAAATAAAAACATGCCTATGAAATCTGGTTGTATGCTTTTCTGACAAAGAAGGGTTGTTACAGTGATAACATCCAACGAGCTTTCTGACTGCACATGCTGCCTCTCCTTCTGTTTAATATTTTACCAGAAATGTTGTGTTCTTTCCTGATTTTTTTCCAAGTCATCAAAAGTTTTGTCTGGGCTGTCAGGAAAAAACAAACCGCACTGTTTACATATTTGGTGAAGCAGAAAAGTGGATTTGTTTTGACAAGGAAATGCATCTCAAATGCTAATTATTTTTAATAATGACCCAATGATTTTTTTAAAAGTATTATCTGTTCTGTAATATTTAAATACAAATCAGTCTAGGACACTCTTGTGTGCTTAATCAGCATGGCTGTGAAAGTGAGGCACCACAGTAGCTGTTTATGGGCCATTAAACTTTTGTTCCCAACCTCAAATCTCAGCAGGTAAGGGCCAGAACAGCCCAAATTCCTGCTTTTTTTCCAGCATTTCTGCTGCTCATTAACCCTCTGCTTCCTCCGGCCAAGACTCCCATGGAGTGTAACCACCTTCCTCCTTACCCACCTCCGTGTGTCATCTCATGAATTCACAATTTACAGGTTTCTGAACCTTTTTTTTTTTTCTCCAAATCGTAACGGTAATATCCAGGTCAGGCAGCAGGAGCCAGGAGCTGGGAATGGTGTTGCCCCTGTGCCAGAGCAGATCCACCCATGCTGGCAAATGCCCAGGACGTGGAGCTGCAGGAATGTGCTCATATCCAGATCCAGGGAGGCAGTCCTGGGCTGTACTTGGGCCAGAGTTTCTGAAGCAGAAAGACAGCGCACAAAATACCAGGAAATATCTGCTGCTTTAGGCACAAGCGTGGTTCAGTTTATCTGCAGAGTCCTCTATGAATTGGATTGATTCCCACAAATCCCCCAGAAATCACGAAAATGCACAAATCCTTCCCATTTTAGGGGTGGAGAGGGTGAAGAAGAGATTTATGTGCATTTCAGAGCAGCTTCGTTAAACATTGACCAGCCAATTTTCCCTTGAGCAGTTCCACCACATCACCTCCTCAGCCCTATTTTTAGCCTCCATTTTGGGTTGTTTCAGCATAGAGGGAGAAGAAATGTCTCCCTGGACTGGGCAGTGCTGGGAATAGCTGCTCCTTTGCCCTCAAGGAATAACATTGCTGCCAACAAGTGTCCAAAGGCATCCTGGGCTCTGCACTTGAGGCACCAACCAAGAATCACCACTGCTGAGAAACAGAGCCAACGACAACTAATCTGGTTTTTCCTACTACTTCCCAATCCTCCTGAAATCCTTTTTAGCTCGTTTTAGGAGAAACCCTGGATGAGGATGCAGGTTCTTCTTGGCCTCCCATATGTTGTTTTGAGGTTGGGCAACACCAGTGAGTAACTGGGAGGTAGACTGAGAGCAGTGGCATCTCCAAACCCTGGGAATACCTCCTTGCTGCAAAGCAAGACCTCAGCACTTGGATGACATCTCCTTGCTGGCATCTACCAGCCAAAAACACACCAAGTCTCTGATTTATGAGAGCAAAATACAGCCTTGCACCTCAGAAACTCCTGAGTGTGCAGTGGGTGAATAATATGTGACTCACCCTCCTGCAAATGTCCCACATTAATCCCAGCCCATGCTTGACACTGATATTCCTCTGACTTTTAAGATATATTTTGAAACAATCCTGCAGGTTCAGAAGGTTCAGAAAGTGTCAGATGATGGATTTGAGGCACAGAGCTTTTTTTTATTTTAATCACATTATGCAGAGGTAAAACAAGACTTAAAACCATCTCAATTCAGAGTGTGTTTGGGAGAAGTTGAGGAGAAAAATTAATACAGAAGTTTCTCTCTTCATGAGTGTAGATTTGATTTTAGTGGGACAATGGGAACCAAGATCATTTTCAGATCCCAATATGTGTTTATTTGATATCAGCAGTAAGGAGAAGATCAAAAGATGAAGCTGGGCAAAGAAAAACAAACACACGGCTGTTGTTCTTCCATATTGTCCAGCAAATATTTGGAAGATGTAAATCAAACCTTTGATATCCAAATTTAGTTAAATGTACAGTGAAATATTTTGGGAAAACACAGTGGGATTTGGCTTATCTTGCTTGGTGACAGGATTTCTAGCATATTATTTCTGACCTGAGTTGTGATTAAGTTATTTAATACCTCCTGGTTTATGGTAATGGCAGAGCTGCCATGGGTCAGATTTGCTCTGACTCCCTTTTCCTTCATCTTCTCTCAATTCCTTTTAGTTCCTTTTATGTTCTCATGATTCCCTACAAACTGTCTGAAATTTGACCTTTATTTATGAGGTCAGAGACTTTCCCTTCTCTTGAGAATGAGATTACTAAGCCTCCCAGAGCCTCTTATTGAATTCCCCTTCCATAAATCAGGTTAGGAATTGCTAGAAGTCCATCTCACTTCTTAAAACGATGATAGAGTGGAGATCATGGTGCATTTCCAAGGGTGTTTTTAATCTTTTCCCATTTGGTTCTTGTGAAGTGTCTTAATTTCCTCCCAAATCACCCTGCTGCTGTTTTCTGATGATGTGCCACATACGTGGGGATGATGGTGAACTCATGGCTGTGAAGAAAATTAAAATTAATGGCCATGAAGAAAAATTCATGGTTGAACACATGAGGAACTCATGGCCGTGAAGAAAATTCATTACAATTAATGGCCATGAAGAAAAATTCGTGGTTGAATTCATGAAGGACTCATGACCATGAAGAAAATTCATTTAAATTCAACCAACCAGTTAATTCTTGGCTTTTTGACGTGAAGCAGAGAAAGAATTGCTGCACATGCAATGTGTTTAATGTGCATCAGTTCATTAATTTTAGGTCCCAACTTCCAAGTTTGTAGCAAATCACTGCCTTTTACTTTATATAAGAGGTCATCGTATATATTGGGGTGATGTAGGTTGGAGTGGTCCTTTTGCATGAAGTGGTGATTGATTTTGTGGTTGTGTTGGGAGGGATTTTTTGCAGTGTCGGCTTTGGAATATTGTAAATGAAAAGAAATTACTAAAATGAAAAGAGGTAAAAAATTGAAAAATAGTCATAAACAAGATTTTTCCCCTGAATTTGAAGCAAACCTACTTGTGATTGCCAAAATGTACCTCCATGGTGGAATTACATCACCAGCGTGCATTTGGGGCAACATAAATCAGCTCCAGTGATCCCTATTTATTGGCACTTTGGGAATTGGAGAGCACAGAGCTTCAAGGCCATCATTTGCCAAAAGCCCTTAAAGCTCATGCTCTGTGTTTAAATGTCATGGCTGAGACATTTTAAGAAAAGCATGAGGTCATTTTTCATCATCTCATGCAGAAAGTGCTCACTGACCCAGAGTTCACCCAAATTTTAAAAATCCTCACAGACATGCACTTTTAATCACAGGAAATTTGATATGCTAATTAATACAGTCACACTTTTTAATTTTATATATTAGTTTTGATAAATAAACAGCATTAACACACAAACTAGACATGGCGAGTCTAAACTATCTTTGTGTTATTTCCTCATGGTACCTATTCAAAGGATGGATTTGAAGCTGAAGATTTAAAAGATTTGTAAACATTAAACTCCTGTGTTTTGTTTTTTTTTTAAATACTGGGCTGCAAATTTCATCCTAAACCCACCCAGATTACACACTTTTTACAGGCAGTTTAGCAAAATTAATTCTTGTATATGTGAAAGGAAATGGTGGTTTTTCACCTTGCTACAAGAATTGACTCTGTACTAGTAAATTTGTGCTGCTTTATCAGGGACAGAGAGCAGAAAAACAGCCATAAATTCCAAGTTTCTCAGGTTTTAAAGTTTTCCCAAGTGGCGTCCATTGGCCTCCTTCTTTTGGGAGTGTCATAGCAGAGGACAAATGACTGTTTCACTGCAGAGCTCTGCCCGGATTTCTCTGGCATGAAACACTGCAAAAAACCACCCAGTTTAAAATCTGTATTCTGGAGGAGTTCAGGAGTTGCAAACAGAGGGATGTGAGAAAAATGCTGTTTTACTCTGTATAACAACCACGGCAGTATTAACCATCCTCCTTCTGGACATGTGGTTTGATACCTGCAGTGGTTTTGTGAAATGCAGATTATTTTTATCGATCTGTGTGCATTTAATTTTAGGTGTCAGCAAAAAATTTATAAAAACACAGCTTTAAAATACAATATTTCCATAAGATTCTTTTAACTGACAGGGCTATTTTTTGCTATATATGACTCTTCTGTTTTGCTTTGTAAGTGTATTTCCATGCCCACATTGAAATATATTTGGTAGCAGTTTCAGTGCAGTAAATGAATCAGGACTGGAAAAAGGGGAGAGAGTTTTTGTGCTCAGTTGTTTCATATTAGATTAAGTTTGTGAGAGCTTAAAGATCTTGTTCGGCTTAAAGTCTTCACTGATGGCAGGGGCTTAACTATTTCCACAGGGCATCAATGCAGTGCTTTTGAAACCTGGTGTCAATAAATCCATGAATAATCTGGAAGTGCGAGCATTTTGTCTTCCAAGTTCTTGTTTGTATATGGTGGAATAAAGACTTTTATGTGGGGGAACTTTTTTGGACTCTTGTGGATTGTAGGGATGAGCTTGAACAGCAGTGGGGTGGTTGGGGTTGGGGTTTGCAAGGCTGATGTGAAAGGAGATGAGGAAAGTCACTTTGTCCTGTTTCCATCATCAATTTTTCCATGGACAATATAAATAAAATATGATCCATTAATCATACAGAGAGTTTAAGAAGAATTCCTCCTGAGATGTATTTTAAGAAGACATGAGGCAGATTTCTGCACAGTGAACAAAAGGGTTGCCACATCCATTGGGACAAGCAGGAGAAGATGCTGGACCTCAGAAAGCAGTGGGTGAGGGTGAATCCCTCTGCCAGGCTCAGTCCTTGGTCCAGTGGTTCCCAATTTCCATCTTCTGGTCAAAGAGCTGTTTCTCATGGGTGTTTGGCCAAGTGATGCAAACTTCTGGGAAAGTGGCCAAGGGCCTCCATCCTTGTCATGGCATTAGAGAGGTAGAGACTGTCTGGCCCTGGAATAGGGAGAAAAGCCTGGACAAAAGATTAAGTAGTCAATGAGCTCTTGGAAAATGGGTTAGAGAGTTATCTTTGTGCTTAAATGGTTTTTTTTGTTGTGTTTTCGCTTGTCCCAGTGGCCAGAGTCCAGGTCAGACAAAGCTCCAACTCAGAGCCGAGTGGCCGCTCTGCCCACGGCAGCCCTGCCTGCTCCAGCCGTAGGTGGTTCCCTGGTCAGGAGTTGGGCACAGAAGGAATATTTTCCTCCCACATTATGTGATGTGTTGAAAATGGACAAAAGGCAGTGTGGAGAGAGGCCTGTGGACATTCTGGTTTATATTCCTGGCAGTGGAATTAAGCAGGACTTAGCAAGGAAGTCTTAGAAAATCCAGAGTGCAGGTAACAGCAACAGAACTAAAACTAGGGCACCTGGCAGCTCTCAGGTCTTTTGAGGTGGAGGGACGGGGATATTTCTCCTCCTTACTTGAGATTTGGCTCATTTGACCAGTGCTAATGCTTTTACCTCTCTTATTAATTTCTTCTTGAGGTTTGCAGCTGGAGCAGGTTTGCTTGGACAATGCATTCACCTTGGAGGTGTTCTCGTGGCTTGTCTTCATGGGGCGAGCCTTTGTTTCATAAGCCTATCCCCATTTTTCCCTTCTGAAGATCAATACTCTTAAATCCAATAGAATAAGTTGGAACAGGGTTCAGGTTTCTTCAAAGATGGCCATTTAATTGTAAATAAGAAAAAATTCACCTCTCGGAGGGCTTTTCCCTTAGAACAAGCCCTTTTGTCCAGATATCTAAAGTTACATGTTGTCTCTCTGATTTGGAGAAGTCTTCCAGACAGTACAATATCAACAATTCCAGTAAAATCCCGGCTATTAAGTATATTTAATTCTGCCTGTGTGCTTTTGATTATGTACTGTGTACAAATAATCCACTTTATGTGATTTTATTCTAATCCTCACTCTTACTTTTCTTGCAGACTTTATCCATTGGGGTGCTTGATATTTTTGGGTTTGAAGACTATGAAAACAACAGTTTTGAACAATTCTGCATTAACTTTGCCAACGAGCGCTTGCAGCACTATTTTAACCAACATATCTTTAAACTGGAACAGGTAAGTCCAAAAATATTTACTCTCTGATGCCAGTGAGTATTGACATGTTTTTATAGCCCTGATAAAGTTCTGAAATTGTCCCTTTAGTTCTGTTTTGTTAAGGAGTGTACACTGAATTATTTGAATTTGACTTCTAATTGGCCATATGACGAACTTTCACCTGTAAAATAAAATCCAGCCAGACATTTGCTGGTTTAAAATAAACATTTTGGCTTCCAAAAACACCATGAAGACCTTAACTGTTGTTCTGTTGTCTCCTTGATATATGCTCAGAGGGCTCATCAAGGAATGAGCAATTCCTTCCTTGCCTTTGCCTGGACATGCTGCCATGCCATTTGATATCACATAATAGTTATTTTTTGGTATCTAGTGAAAAAGCCACTCCAAACTTCCAGTGGTTTTTTTTGCCTTCCAGTGTTGATTTGTGGGGAGGGAGGGGAAATGTCACTCTCGTGTTCTCCTAGGTCAGGCTTGAGAGCATTATGGCCTTCAATAGCCCTGGCAGATTAGGAAAGGCTGAACTTTAAGCTTTGCTTTAGGTTTGTTAAGACAGGGTGTTGCTTTGCAGCCTCAAATTAATGCACTCAAAAGAGTTAACGAAAACACGAGCTGCAATCCAGCAGGTAACACACACAAGATGGTTTAGATGGATGTGAGGAGGCTTCTCTATTTGTTATCCAGCAACAAGCAGGACAAGAGAACTGCAAGTTTCTTTCAATATCCATGTGTTGTTTCATGGATGGACAACTATTATTGGGCTGTATAATACAGGAAATATGTTAGAGACCTTCAAAATGCCTCTTTTTTTTTTGCCAGTCTGCATGTCCTCTCTCCAGGTGAAATCCTTCTTGGGGGAGGCCAAGGGGATTATCATCATCACAGAATTAACTCAACCCTTCCCAAAAACCCTGACAGTTTCATTTTGGGCTTTTCCAGTGTTCTCAGAGATTAGAAAATTCCGAAGAATTCTGTTTAATCTCTTTGGTTTTGATCAATAAGGTGGAGCAGAGCTGCTCAAAGCCATTTAATTCCAGTTTTTTAAGTAGCCTTTGTATGCAGGTGCACCCTACTCAATAGATGCTCCAAGAATGGGAAAACCTGTCTGTTTCTAGGGACAGGTTTATTTTCCCATTGTCCACCATAAAAATGCAAATTTTGATGCTATCACAAAGCCAAAGCAGCTGGATTTTTTATAAACGTTGCCATACACTTCCTAGAAGAGACTTGGAGAGGGAAGATCGTTCCTGAAAGCTGGAGACAGATGATTCCTCCATGAGGTGGGGTTTCAGCAGCCTCCTCCAAGATGCCATCATCCATGAGGGAATTCCTGTTATTGGGCTGGGATTTCTTAGCAGGTCAGTGCTCCCCACAAGCCTGGGGGATATACAGAGGTCCTGTGTGCAGCAATCTGTAATTCTTCTTGGAGCAGCTTCAGAGCTAATTAGCTTTCTCCTGGAAATCTGTCAAGCGTGTGAAGTTGCTGCAGTCAGAGTTTGCTGTATGGATATGAGGAGCAGTTGTGGAGGCATCAAACTGCAAAGGGCCCATTCCAGTTCTTAATGCCAGAGCACGTCATCCTCCGGGATCCTGGCTGGAGCACTGTGAGCTCTGCTGCTGGAAAATTCAGGCATCTTGGCATAGATTGAGTCTATAAATACAAGTAATCTGTGCAGCTGCATGAGCGCTGATCCTTGGGTGAATGAACTGGATGGTTTAACCATTTACTTTCCCTGGAATTCTGGCTGCATGTGGAAGAGTGGATTCTATAGAAAGAAAACTCAAGGACACATATTCAGATCTTGGGTCTTCAGAATGTCCTTCCTTACTCGCTGGCCCAAAGGTTTTTTAATGATGGTCACAAGACTACAAATGAAGACCAGGGAGTTAATATTGTGTTTCTAGGGCACATAATAGTTCTGTTACTTCAAAATGTGAATGTATCTGAGGTATTTGTGTCTTTATAAGGGTTTCTTTCGTATCTTAATGATGGGGATCTGAAATGGATAGATCCTTCTCTGAATCCTCAGCTCTCCAAAGCTTGCAGGAGGCTGAAGAGAGATTGCTGAGATACCCGGACACTTCTGCCAAAAAAATAAGTGACAAAGTTAAGTAGTCATGAAGGATTTTTTCTTGAAATCTTGAATAGAATTTGTCTGCCAGAACTGCATTTAGCCATGATCGAATTGTTGCCATGACATGCTGTTGATGTTATGGAAACCAAAATACCCACCACAGTCCTCTAGGAGAACCATGGGATTATTTTAACCTTTATTCCCTCTTTTTTTCCATGGTGAAATCTAATACAATGTGTCTGGTGAATCTTTTTTTAAACCTTCTGTCTGAAGATGACACTATTTCCAGTGGTTTGCAAACAACCACCAAGACATCCTCAATCTTCAGCCTGGTGTCTCTCAAAAATATAGCAGCTCTTGTGCTGTGACTGAGGGTCTGCAAAGGTTTTTGCAGGAGCAACCTCCTCTCTTGCAGCTGACCACAGGTTAAGGGTAAAGACTTTATAAATCCTGGTCTGCTCTTGGATCCAGATCAGTGATCATCTATTTATTTATGTAGAAAGGCGGCTATGGCAGGAGTTGTGACCTTGCCCTGTCACAGAGCAAAGGTGGTTTTCTCCTCCCCAGGTATCTTGCAGGTTCCTGGAGGGAGGTTGGGTGAAGGGCTGTAGCTGGTGGCTTCAGCTGCTGCCTCATTACTCTGGGCAGCAAAAGGGTGAGGATCCCTCACCATCCCTCCCTCAGGCTGGTGGCTTCAGGTGACATGGCCCTGTTGCTCTTGGACTCACTGGGTGCTGTCAGAGCATCACCTCAGCAGTGATTCTCCGTCCCTCGGCCCAGCTGCATCTCTGTGCCCTCATCAAGTGGCCTCCTTTGCAGAGCAGATAAGCCCAGAGCTGCCCTGAAAATCAGAGAACACCCAGGTGCTTCTGGGAGAGGAAAGCAGCATTTTTGCATTTCACGTTGCCTTGTTTGGGTATTTTAGGGCATTGCGCTAAATAATTGCTGTGGATGAAGATTTAGTTTGGAGGTCACCAGTACCATACCACCCATGATCTGAGTTTCCTCCAAGTTTCCAGGTCTTTGGCAGTTTAAGGGCCAGGACTACAAGTTTTTATTTCTTTATGTATCCCATTCTCCAAACTTTGCCATCTTTGTCCTCACCGATCTTGCCCCCTCCCTGCCGAGGCTCATCTGGTTCTCTGCACCTCATCCACCTTTCCCTGTTTCAGCTGATGCTTTACAAAGGTTGAGGACTCATCCTGTAGCTTTTCATCCCGCAGGTCTTGCTATTAAAGTTCTTTCCTACCTCTTTTTCCAGCTTTTGCTTACCCACCAAACCTCAGTTTCAAGGGCATGCTTTTATTATTTAAAAAAAATCGATAAATAACTGAGGTTGAGGCTGAAAAAATTACAGAATTTGGAGTACAATCAACTGGCAGGAGCTCAAGTGTTCAGTGAAGTCCATTGTCTGGTGGGGTCCCTGGTGAGCTTGATGTCCTGGCCAGCAAATCTCAGCCTGCTCAGACTGAAAAACTGAATTTCATCAGGATAACGCATCCTATGGAATGTTTGCTTAGCCATCCAGAGCTCCATAAATATTTAGGGAGGTCTATAGGGTTTACTGGTCCTGTGCAACAGGTGGAGAAATCCAATAGTCTGGCCTAAATTATAGTGGTGTTTGGTTGAAGGTGTGATTTGATGGTCTTGGAGGTCTGGTCACTACTTCCAACCACCACTGAATTTCACGTCATGATTCTGAGGAGCAACAGCCATGAGGAAACATGACACTCTAAAATGAGTTTAGGTATCTTACTTAAATATTACATTTAGAAATTAATGTGGGAGTGAACTAATTTTAAAAAGCATCTATCTAAAATATTTAAATTTAAAATAAATTATGAAAAAGGGTCTCTATCCTGCTGCTTGGAATACTCTTCCTTTCCTTCCAGCCAGGGTTTTTTCTGTATCTCATCACTGGTTAGGCGTTAACAGCTCTTTATTGCCTCTGAAGACAAAAGCCAACCATCAGAAGTCAGCCATGGAGGCCTGGGAGGCTCAGTTCAAATTTCTGTTTTCCTTGGAGATGGGAGAGCGGCTGCCCTCTGAGAAATGTTGCCGTCAGCTGCGGGCCACATGACCCATGGAGAAAGAACAAGCTGCACAAGTTATTGATTTATTATTTGGCAGAACGCCATTGAATGCAACTCACATTTGGGGGAAGAGGATGATGCTTAGAGCACATAAATTATAGTAATAAAAATCAGGATGCTGAGAGCTGTTTAAATGGTATCTGCAGTGTAGGAAGATTTCGAAGCACATTAGTGAAATGAAGGACAGCTCTGATCAGACCTGTGCCAGGGTGGGTTCTGGTTGGACATCAGGAGGAATTTCTTCATGGAAAGGGTGGTCAGGCACTGGAACTGCCCAGGAGGTGGTGGAACCCCCATCCCTGGAGATGTCCAAGGAACACCAGTGCTCTGGGCTGGTGACAAGGTGGGGATCAGGTGCAAGTTGAACTCAATGGTCTGCGAGGTCTTTTCCAAGCTCAGTGATTCTGGAATCCATTGCCAGTCCCCCAGAGCTTTGTCTTGTGTCCTTGCAGCATCCTTGAGTCCATGGATGTTGCATGGCTGGGACTGGGGTTGCGGGGCTTCATTTACCACCCACTTGTTTCTGGGTTTCTCCAGATGATGAGCAGTAAATACATAAATAAAACGTGTAACATGTAATAGGATATATCCTATATAATTTCCTAACCTTTAATTTAATCCCAGTGCAGAGAAGTGCTGCATCTGGCAAGCCCATCCCTCATCCCATGCTCCCTGCTGTAACTCTCCAAGTCACACCTGCTTGCTCCCAGTGCCCTTATCCCTCTCCCAAGTCACCATTATCCCTTGAGCTTTTTTCCTCTCTCTAAGCTAGTTCCTTCCTTTTTCCAGGTAAATTATGTTTTCTGCTGATTGTGGTTTCTACTCAGATGTATTGGTTAGTAAATAAATGCACAGACTGTGCGAGGGAAAAAAAATTCAGTTTTATTTATTCGTGGTACAAAAAGGGTTTGGAATGTGCCAGGACAGGGGGGAAATGGCTTCCCACAAAGGGCAATGTCTTCCCACTGCCAGAGGGCAGGGTCAGATGAGATATTGGGAAGGAACTCTTCCCTGTGAGGGTGGTGAGACCCTAGCAGAAGTTGCCCAGAGCAGCTGTGGCTTCCCCATCCCTGGAAGTGTTCAAGGCCAGGTCAGACAGGGCTTGGAGCAACCTGGGCTAGTGGAAGGTGTTCACAAGATCTTGGAAACAGAAGATCTTTAAAGTCTCTTCCAACCGAACCATTCTGTGTTTCTGTTGGTGGATTTTCATAGGGCAGAGTTGTGCAATGTGACCTCTCAAGCCAGATGATGAGCAAGAAATCTTTAAAAGCCTCTAAAATATTTCAACCGACCTAAAAATGTCTTGTTGTGGCAGGACTGGAATCAGGAGTGTGTTAATTGACATAAGTGGGGAGTGGGACTGGAATGGGGAGGAGGTGTTCAGCCTCAAAGACCAGTCTGGTGCTCACCATGACCACTGTGGAGGTTCCTTCACATCTAACTCTCATCCTTCTTCCAAGTTGCCAACAGATGCAGATACAGATATTTCTTTTCCTCTTTAATTTTGATCACAATAAATTAAAGGAATTGATCTACCAGCAGATCACACAGCAATGTTAAGCTCGTATTTCTCCTGGCTGTGTAAGGGCAGCTTGGGAAGAAGATGCTTCTGCAGAGGGAGCCCATGGGATCATGGCAATGTGTGCTGCCAGCTGAACCATGCAAACCCAATTCTGCCCATTTTGAGAGCGAAATATAATTTATGATTGAAACCCTGTTGCCACTGAAGTTCAGGGAGCTGATTTGAGCTCAGAGATGGATGGTGTGGAGCTGGCATATGATTTTCTGGGCTGAACCTGCTGGTTTAAAACACTTCCATAATGAAGAGTCCAAATTCCAATAAATTCAAATCTGCCAATGTACAGCAGGGGGGACGTTACCAGTGGGTGAAGCATCAGCCTCAGAATAAAACCAAATTCACATGACATTTGCTGAGGAGCTGCTGAAATAATCACCTGGAAGGAGACGAGCTCAAGGAGGACCTTGGCTTCAAGGGAAGGCTCGTCAGCTCCCCTGCACTGCCTCATGTTATCGTGGACAGAGGGGACCTTAAAAACCTGTTTATAGCTCATGTATTCATAGAGAATGTGGTTAAGTATTTACATTTGTCGTGTCTGTGAGCACATGGTTAAAAAAAATGTGTTATATATTTATACTTATGTCTGTGTCTATAAATTCCTTTTCTACTGAAACTGAGAACAAACATAAAAATCTTCATTCCTAAATGAAACCATCAGCCTCAGCATCTTTTTCTGGAGGGATGTTGGGAACTCGAGGCATCCACCCTGTCTGCAGTAGACTAAGGACCAGACATTGGTCTCACTCATTTAGGAACTTTCCACATCCCATGGATTTATGATATCAAACTCATTTTAATCATCAGTTTATGTCGGGATGATTCTGCTGGGCCTGGCTCACAGTACCCTTTTGCTGAACAAGCAATTAATCCTCCACGGGATGGGTAAATCCTTAGGGGAGAGATTCTCCTACACCTTGTTGCCATTTCCAGCTGTGGACAGATTTTCCCAAGCTCCCCAGGATGGATTTTAGGATGCAAATGTGTCCATATGTAGCCAGAAAAGAACTTTTTTGAGGTTTAGCTCCTTTAATTTTTCATATAACAACAACCCCTTTTAACATAACAAAAGTAATTGGGGATTATTTTAAACTGAGGAGTTCAGCTAGGAATGGTGAGAGATGTGGAAGAGGGGTTAATTCCTAGTTTCTCACTTTGCAAAGAAGCCTGAAGCTGAAGCAGATGGTGTTCAAGGCAAGAAGAGAGGAATTTCACACCCTTCTGTTTAGTCGGGAATTTTTATGCCAAATATATACATTTAGACATCCAAAAGTAGCTGCCTGTTGATCGTGTGGCTCTGGATTACACGAGTTTTTATGACAGGAGCGCAATGGGAAATATTCCCTCGTGGAGTTACGCTGGGAAAAGGGATTTTTCAGTTGATTTCTCACTTTAATCTGGGAATTTTCGTTGTGTAAACAAGGTTTTCCTATGCCTCAGTAGGGAAAGGCTGGAGCAGATAAACTCCTGGATCTGGTCTAGCTCTGCCTGGGAGGAGGTGGATGAGTTGGTGGAGGTTTCTGCTGCTCTTGGAGTTTGTGAATCTTATTTTTGGGGCTGTTTCTCAATTCTCACCATGACTAATGGCAATATCCCTGTGGGATAAGACATCTGCCTCCAGGGTGCTGAAACACTGAGGGATTTTCAGGGCTCTTGGCTTGCAGGATGTGTGGATGGATGCCCAAAGCCCTCCAGACTTCTTTAAATCATGGGAAAATTTGTATCTTTGATATCCCATGATAGGGCAACGAATTTCACGTATCATGGTAAAACTTTATCTTTAGGTGAGACTTTTCTCCACCTTTTGATTTGAATTTTTTTGTGCTTTTAGACAGATGGGGAATTTATTATGCTTTTTATTTTGTATTTTTATCACGTCTCCTGTTTCATTTAATCTCTACATTTCCTCCTCTCTGAAGTTTTTCAAGACCCTGGTCTCTCCCTCCCCACCTCTGAATTTTACCACATGATTTTGGGGAGCAGCAGCACCCAGGGACTATGATACTCCAAAGAGAGTTTAGATATCTTATTTAGATATCATATTTATCACAAATATCATATCTAGATAAGTGTGAATTTAAAAATCATGTTTCACTTTTTCTCCCCTAATTGTGGTTTTTAGCATTTGGGTTTATTTACTGATGACTGTGGCTGGATACAGAGTAATTGATAATCATATGTGGAGGTGTAAAGACATTTTCCAGCATCTCCAAGAAGAAATCAACAAGATTTTGTTGGGCTTGTGGGTGTTTCCTCCCACTCAGGATAAAGAAATCTTTAATTCCACCCTGGATTAGAGTGTTTTGGTTTGGTTTAGCACTGAAAAAAAGTCCTGATAACAGAATTGGTCCACCACTCCTGTAGAGGTAACAAGATTTGGTTCTTAGCAACTCCAACTATAAAATTACAGGATATTTCTGTTCCTAGCAGGAGGGTTTCCATCAGGCCTTGCAGCCTGGTTGGGAAGGTTTTCCTGATGCTCAGCATGTGTGTTTTAATTTTAAATTCATTATTCTGTGCCAGGGGCAGCATTTGTTCTCTGGGTCAGTGTAGGCAGGCAGTGTTTCTCTTTAACAGAGCTTTAACAGCTCCCCCTTTCCTAGAGTTCCAATAATTTTCCTACTTAAAAATGTTGGATATTCTGCCCCATTCTGTTTGTTACCCCAAATTTTACATACTGCTTTGCCTCAGGTAACACTGCATGAGAGTAAAGATTTACTCTCATATTCCATGTGCATTTCAAAGTCTGCATCCCCATTTTATATCTTTTTTTGACATATTTAAACATCATAAACTGTGTTTTATTCAGATCCCTTCAGTGACCTCATGCTGACATACTCTCTCCATGCTTAGGGCAGCAAAGCTGTTTCTGGATTCCCACTTGGGAAGTGGGAATCTCCATGTGGAGTCCATAGAGGTCACCTGGAGAACAATCTGTAGCATCTCACCCAATAATTAAATGAAAATATGGAGCTGCTGTTCTTTAGAAAAAAAACCCCAGTGTCTTTTTTCAGTTCTTTGCTCCATTTCTTTCACCAAGTCTGGGAGCTCAGTGCTCTCTCCAGTGAACTTGCATTGCTTCACTTTCCAGCAGACCAGGTTTCAGGTATCCAGGGATGGGAGGAATAAATCCTCACGTTTTTATTGCAAGTAATGATGCCAAAACTGGGGCTCTGTGGACTTCACTGCACTAGAAACTTTTGCAGATGGTGGTAATGTCAACGATTTCGTTCTTAATGTAAAGATGATCTTCCAGGAATAGGACATTTGAATGTGCCCCTAAACATAACTTAGTTTTAAATCAAAGTATAAATTTAAGCTGATTTTTAATCAGCCTCTGGCTTAAGGGGTTCTTATTTGAATGGACTGAAAGTGTTTCGTGTTGTTTTTGTCTTGTTAAATGAAAACCTCATGTTGTTTAATGGAATCCCCAATCTTCCTGTGCTCCAGGACCCTGCATCCATCAAAAGATGGCAGAGGCTTTGTTGTCATACTTAGAGATCAAGGAATTTTTTGGAGGTAGCTTTTAAGGATATCTCCTGAATTCTACAGGAAGATGATCATTAGAAGACAAATATAGGAGTCATATGGAATATTAATGACTGCAATTTAATTAAGTTTAATAGACAGCAGTGATTTTATCCTATAGCTTCTGTCCTTCTATGGACAATCTGCAGGATGTTCTGCAGATGAGAAAATGCCCCAGAAATTACATCAGGCCATCCCAAAGCCATAGTTGTATCTCTTGAGCTGGGATCCTGAAGGCAACCAAATGCAGAACTGGAAAAATGCTAGGCGAAAAGGAATAAGGGGAATTTATTTCCATTTAACCTTTGGAGCAGTTGCTCTGGAACAGTTCCTGCTGCCTGTCTTGAAATGAGAGCAAATCTCTGAATTATTGTGGAAAAGGTTGTGTGTTGAGAACTTGAATCCCTTCTTCTCATTGGGCCAGGGTGTGTTGGGGATGGAAGGGAAGGAAGAACCCCAGAGCCTGGGAGTGAGTGTTTCTGACCCAGCCCAGAGAAATAAGGAGCAGAGGAGGGAGAATTAGCCAAAATCCTGCAGCTGAAGGAAACAAAGCCAGGAGGGACCTGATGACTGACCATCAGGTCTGTGGAACAGCCAAAAATGAGTCCAGAGAAGTAGAGACCTTGAACTCTGGTCTTTTCTAGTCATTTACTAGACTATTTTTAAAAACTCCATATCTGGCATTGCTGATTAGTGTTTTTGCACTGATCTCAGCAGCAGTGTAACTTTTTTTGTGAGGCTGTAGGAGTTCCACAGCACATTTGCTGTGCAGCTGCTGCATGTCCCATGTGGAATTATGTGTATCTAGAGGCATTCTAGAGCAGACTGATGGTTTCTCAGCTTAGATGTGTGGAGATGTGAAACTCAACATGATTTATGTGGTTTGGGGGGGGCAAAAAATGTAAAGCCCCCCAGCACAAGTGCTTCAACAAAGAGTCATGATAATAAATAAATAAGTCTGGTAACACCCGCCTGTCACCACTGAAATAATGCTGCTCTTGGCTCATCACACCAAGGTTTTATTGCTTTCTGCATGCTCCTGACCAGTCTTGAGCTGGCAAAGCTGGGCCTAATGGACCCTGCACTCCATTAAGGGGCTGTTGGAAGCCGGCAGTTGATGGATGGTGCTGACTCCCAGTGACTCTCTGGAAAATCCCTCAGGAGCAGCTCATGCCTGCCCCAGAATACACAGCCTGCAATTGCTGGATAGAAGCTTTTTCCTGGCTTGCCCTGAAAATGCCACGAGTTTTAATCAAATCTGTGGTGTTTGATTGCCTGTAGTTCAGCAGGGACCTGAGAATGTTGTTGTGAGATTCTGCTGTGTCCTGGTTGCTCGGCAAGAACTGAAGGTAAAAGATTAAAAAACAAAAGGAGAAAACAAAATTCATAATGCAGAGCCATCTCTTATTTTCAGGATTTTTTCCCCAATGGGATGTTTTATATTTTGAATCCCAAAGCTTTAGGGATGTTATAAACTTCTTCTAAGGCAGCACACGTCTCTATTTGTCTGTATTGTTGTTGTAAGATTATACAATGTCTCCAATACTGAATTCAAGACCTTCTAGGGGTTGTTTTAGCAAAAATATCCTTTTGAAATGTCTCAAAGCTCTTCAGGCTTTATTTCTAAGAATATCTGAGGAGTTCATGTTAATTTTGGATGAGGATAGACATACTTTTTTTAAAGTTGTTTGCTCATATTAAAAATAAAGGCAGAGGCAGCAATAATGATGAATCTGATTATTATTAGAAAGATGCATCCTATTAGGATTTTGAAACCTGTTACCTTTTTATCTTCAATTCTGCATTCAAAATGTCCTGTGATAGAGAGGTAAAAAGGCAGCTGAATCTGTAGGACTTTGTCCAACACATGGAGTACGGTGCATGGTCCAATATCTCTGTTTAGACAGTGAGTCACAAGTCCTCAAACATATGATAAATATTATGATTTTTAAACTCTACTTTCATTTAGGTGCCCTAAAATAATTTCTGCATAAGACTTCTTGAAGTAATCCAGTTGCAAGTATGCCTCAGAAGAGAACCTTTATGGGAGAGCAAGGGTTAGAACTATTTTGGTGGAAAATGAATAGCTTTTTTTTGCCTCAGCTTAAATTCAGGGGCAGATCCTCACTTTTACTGTAGAGGGTGGTAGTTCTGCTGGTCCTGGAGCAGTGGCTTTGTAAAGCTGGAGGTCTTTTCTTTAGCCTGTACAGCACTGGTCATTGATAGTGGGAGATACAGAAGCAGGAAAGGGAGATTTGCTGCTTTTCCTGTGTAATTAATATGTTGTACCACAGTTTCCTTCCAGCAACTGAATACTAAATATTAATTGATGCAAATTGTGTGACACTTCAATGGGTGGGAAGTTCCACATGCCCCAGCCATATGCACTGGGAACCCCAAAACCCTTCAGATCTCAAAGTGTGGGGAAACAGGAGAATCTGCCCTTCTGCCCCACTGAGGTGAGACCCCACCTGCAAAGCTGCCTCCAGCCCAGGGTCCAACAGCAGCAGGATATGGAGCTCCTGGAGCAAGTCCAGGGGAGGCCACAGAGATGGTCTGAGGACTGGAGTCCCTCTGCTCTGGAGCCAGGCTGGGAGAGCTGGGGGTGTTCACCTGGAGAAGACTTCAGGAAAACCTCAGAGCCTCTGCCAGTGCCTGAAGGGGCTCCAGGAGAGCTGGAGAGGGACTGGGGACAAGGGCCTGGAGTGACAGGACAAGGGGGAATGGTTTCCCACTGCCAGAGGGCAGGGTTAGATGGGATACTGGGAAGAAATTGATCCTTGTGAGAGTGGTGAGGCCCTGGCACAGGTTGTCCAGAACAGCTGTGGCTGCCCCTGGATCCCTGAAAGTGTTCCAGGCCCGGTCGGGTGGGGCTTGGAGCAACCTGGGCTAGTGAAAGTTGTTGCTGCCTGTGGCAAGGGGTGGAACAAGAAGAGCTTTAAGGTCTCTTCCAGCCTAAATTGTGCTGTGATTTAGAAGCAATCTAGGAATAGGAAAGGGGGAGTCCACACACGCTGGACATCCTTGGCAGGCTTGGACTCCGACACAGCCACCCCGTGTCCAAACAAACATCTGGTGCATCTGAAATTGGGAAACGCTCTGTGGTTCGCTTTGTTTCAGGTTGTTCCAGGGGTTCTTTATCATTTTCTTTGTAATCACAGAAAGCATTTATGGAATATTTACAGGAGAGATGTCTGTTTTGGTAAATAGTGTATCAGTTTCCATAAAACCCTTTGGATTTTGTCTTCTATTTTTGCTTGCACCAAATCATCATTATGTCATCTGTGCGGGGGTTTTTTTTAGGAGGAATATAGAGCAGAAGGAATTAGCTGGCACAACATCGACTACATAGACAACTCCAGCTGCATCAACCTGATCAGCAAGAAGCCAACGGGGCTGCTCCATCTGCTGGATGAGGAAAGCAAGTGAGTAGGAAAATGCTGGCTTTGGAAAAGAGAGTTGTTTTTTCAGTTAAAATGTGTTTATCCTTCAGTTTTCTGAAAAAAGACAACTTCCCAGAAAGGTGCTAATGGCTTGCTGGGTTGATTGGTGTTTCTAGTGTTGTTTTTGAGGTGGCAACACACAGAGTGGAGAATCAGCCAGCTGAGCAAAAAGCCTTAAAAAATAATAATTAAAATTCCTTTCCAGAATTTCTTCCATTAAAGGGAAGGGAAAAGGTTTCCTTTGCTTCTCTCTTCATTTCTTTCCCTGTCTCTGGGGGTGTGACAGTGTGAAGGTGCTGAACCCAAGTGCATGAGTTAAAGCAGGATGTGTAGGTGCTGTTATTGAGATATAAGATGGATTTATCAATTTCCTTGTAAAAATTGAACCAGAGTGAACTGAGGGCACTCGTCCATAGGGGCTGCATTTCCACAGATTTCATGGGCATCAGGGACTCAGCTCAGATTTGCATCCTTGGTTGCATCCATCTGTCTTGGGAGAAGTCCTTGGGTGAATGTGTGGCTTCTGGGGCTGCTATGGTGTGGACACTTTGGAGCAGGACAGTTCTCCCGTTGGATGCTCATGCCAGTTTCCTCCATGTGAAAGGCAGGGAAAGGCCAGGGGGTTTTGCTGAGGTCACCTCAGATCCATGTGGCCAAGGGCACGAGGTCTTCTCCCACCATTTGCCTTGCAGGTTTCTCCCCCCACTTCTTGTCTCATTGACAAAAGACCACCAGTGATGCTGTCCCAGTGATATACTGGGATAAAACAACTTTAATTGGGTAAAGTTGTGAAATACATCCCCATGCTGCAGACTTCCATGAAGTTTGAGGATGGAGGGTTGGCTTTCTCTTANCCTAGGTCACACTTAGCAGGGTGAGATCACCAGCAGTTTACTAGTGTGACCTTACAATCCATCCCCTGTTCCATTGCCGTCCTCCAAAATCCTGTCACCAAAGCAGGTGGCTCTGGAAGAGGTGGACATGGGCAGGAGGCTCAGCCAGTGTCAGGACAGTGCAATGAGCTGGTGTAGCATGATGCATCCACTGCCAGATGCTGGAATTCCTTTCTCTCCAAAATAATGCAGAAAAGCCCCAAATTTGCTTTGCCTCTATGGCAGAAAACATTTGTGAGTTATCAAAGTTTCACTAAAATTCTCCCATCTTGATAGAGAAGCAGAGAACCAAAGGCAGCACATATTTGAGGTTAATTTTGTTTTTTATCAAATTTTGATGGCTTTAATTAGCCTGATTTGAGCATCTGCCTGCCCACAGATGTGGAGACAAAATGATGGTAGAGTAAGAAAAGCCTCTCTCACACAGTCATCCACATGCACACACTTAATATTTGTACAGATATTTTTTCAAGACATGCTTCCTGTTCTTGGTTTCTGAGGTCCTTTCCCCATCCATCAGGCAGGTGAAGTGCGGGAGCAGGGAAATATCCAAAATGTGCTTCTTTTAATTAAAAGCTCTTTGCACTCTTTGTCTGAAAGCCAACTGGATCTCTCGTGCTTTTATGCTTGCAATATCCAAAAGGGATTTTCCAGAAAAATCTCTTGCTTCCGTCTAAACAGCTCTGTGAAATTTTGCTCTGCTTGCTTTCCACATCATCCTTTTGGTTGTCTCCTCCAGGCCAAGTAGATGCTTCTGGAAGGATAATCAGCATTTTTTCTTGCTGGCTTTGGGGGCTCTTCTTTTTTTGTGCTCCTGATACCCTCCTAGTGCAGCTTTTGGTGATTGTGTGATTGTCCTCGTTAACTTGAAGGNAGACACAGAAGTGGAAGCTCAGAATGTCTCTGTTTTCCCTTTTGTGGCCAAGAAAGAAGTGGAAAAGTTTTCCCGTTGGGTTTACAGCTTCTTCCTTTCAATTATCTCCACTCAGTTTTCCTCAAGCCACAAACCAGACGCTGCTGGACAAATTCAAGCGTCAACACGAAGGGAACTCCTACATTGAATTCCCAGCAGTGATGGAGCCAGCTTTCATCATCAAACACTACGCGGGCAAAGTGAAGTACGGAGTCAAGGTCTGTCACCCAGCTGTTCCCCAGCAATTGCTTTCATCTAAATCTGGAACTGGGGAGGAAATCTCCAGAGGCTCCGCAGAGATGTTTTGGAGAGGATTTGGCCCAAAGAGATGGGATGGTCAGGAGAGAAGTGTTTGGGGAAATGAAAAGGTGGCAGGGGCAGGTTCTTCCTGTTCTCCTCCATGTGGGCATTTCTGGAACAATTTAGGGATGCACAGTGAGTTCAGTGCTACACCCCAATGACGAGTTGAAATTGGGTGTCTGAGGGCCTTTCTGGGCTTGGTTTATGTAGAAAATCCAGTGTTTTCCTCATCATTAGCCACTTTTAATTCAGGTTATGTGTGTTTATGTCTCAGCATCCCAGTGCCACAGGTACTTCCTGGAATCTCACGTGAATGATTCCAAAGTTGACCCTTTTTCTATTCATGCCAGTTATTAGCAGAAGGAATTCCAGTGACCAGATGAGCCTCCGTGAGAAACAGCCTCAGGATTTGCAGCTGCAAATCTCTCACTACGTTTCTGATGAAATAAATGCATGTGATAAGCATCAGAGATGATGTTCATAAAGAGGTATCTGATATGGGAGCAGGAGAGAAAAAAGAAACAGGATTCAATAGTTGTGCTGGCCCAGAGATAGCCTGGAAGATCCCACCTGGAGTACCGTGTAGATATTGTTTATTTTCCTCTTTTCTCCTCCTTCTCCTTCCCTAGGATTTCCGAGAGAAGAACACGGATCACATGCGCCCGGACATCGTGGCTCTGCTGCGGAGCAGCAAGAACGCCTTTATCTGTGGGATGATCGGGATTGATCCCGTGGCCGTTTTCCGCTGGGCTGTCCTCAGGGCCTTCTTCAGGGCCATGGTCGCGTTTAGGGAGGCTGGAAAACGATACGTGGAGAAGAAAACTGGTACGTGTGCTCATCACCTGGGCTGGAGCCTGTTTTCCAGCGACAGTTTGGGTCTGATGTTTTATCACCCTGTTTTAAGTAGCCTGACTTATTATGAGTCTAATAGAAATAACAGGTAGTCACATTTAAAGGTACATTTGGATTTTAACATATCATAAGGAAATATTTTCGTTTTATTGCTGCTTTAATTTTTCCTTTTTGTAGGATGCATGGATAGAAAAACCCAAGTCATTCAAACAGAGACACACAAATTATCCAGCAAAAAAAGCAGACAATTCTTGAACTGTTAGTTACATCTGGAAACAAAAAAAGGCAATAAAACTTCCTATCATTTTACAAGCTGTTCACCCTTTCAGCTGCAGGAGAGCATGTCTCTTGTCTAGCAAAATTCATGGCTTTGCAGTCATCCAGAACCACGGATCACAGGGGCATTAAATTAAAGGAAAGTGATGGTGCATCATCATGCTGTGGCAGGCAAGACCTGGCTGTGCTTTTAGACCATTTCTCTGCATAAAGCAATTTCAGAAAGATGGGTACAAGCTATTACTATTCATTTCTGGGCACAAGAGGGCTTGAAATCCATGATGGAATTAAAGCCTCAGCAGGGAAAATGTCAGCTGGGTTAAAATTAAATGCAGAGCTGCATCATGAATTACTTTGTAATCACTGAGGTTTGCATCCTGGTGAGTGTGGGAGGCCGGGACAAGAAGCATAGGGATACAAACTCTTCAAGCAGAAAGAATAATTTTCTTGGGAGCAAATCCCAAGAAGAGCAGGAGGCAAAAAATCAACTTTCAGCTCTTGAGGTTCTTCCTCTGACACTTCTCAGATGTGGCATAAGAGAACAGCTGATTCTCATGAGCCTGAGTCTGTCTGGCACCTCAAGGCAGCACTTTTGGACAGAGTAACCAAAGAGGGAGATGGCAAAGATGTTTGGCATTGGGAGAAAGGCTACTCCAAAGAGGTGGCTTCCAAAATCCATCTTTGCATTTTCATCTTGAATAAACCCCAGGCTGAACTCAAATGTCGTAATCCAGAAGATAAGAAAAAATCATTCAATCTCAGGAAGTAAGAGCTGATTTCAAGCCCTGCTTCGCTTTCTGTGTCTCTGGCAACTGGTCCTGTGCACTGCTGTGCTTGTCTCCTCACTCCTGCTTTTCAGTTCAGAGTTCGTAGCAGTAACTTGCTTATATTTCTCTTTATATATATATATATATAT
>VXBB01001401.1:183130-229275 GCA_013399915.1 Illadopsis cleaveri
TGCTTTGCCTCTATGGCAGAAAACATTTGTGAGTTATCAAAGTTTCACTAAAATTCTCCCACCTTGATAGAGAAGCAGAGAACCAAAGGCAGCACATATTTGAGGTTAATTTTGTTTTTTATCAAATTTTGATGGCTTTAATTAGCCTGATTTGAGCATCTGCCTGCCCACAGATGTGGAGACAAAATGATGGTAGAGTAAGAAAAGCCTCTCTCACACAGTCATCCACATGCACACACTTAATATTTGTACAGATATTTTTTCAAGACATGCTTCCTGTTCTTGGTTTCTGAGGTCCTTTCCCCATCCATCAGGCAGGTGAAGTGCGGGAGCAGGGAAATATCCAAAATGTGCTTCTTTTAATTAAAAGCTCTTTGCACTCTTTGTCTGAAAGCCAACTGGATCTCTCGTGCTTTTATGCTTGCAATATCCAAAAGGGATTTTCCAGAAAAATCTCTTGCTTCCGTCTAAACAGCTCTGTGAAATTTTGCTCTGCTTGCTTTCCACATCATCCTTTTGGTTGTCTCCTCCAGGCCAAGTAGATGCTTCTGGAAGGATAATCAGCATTTTTTCTTGCTGGCTTTGGGGACTCTTCTTTTTTTTGTGCTCCTGATACCCTCCTAGTGCAGCTTTTGGTGATTGTGTGATTGTCCTCGTTAACTTGAAGAGCAGCAAAGTGGTGTCACTGTGAATTTTCTTTTGTACCTTGGTATTCTGCCCGAGTGATGCTTCTTACTGCCAATGCTCCTGGAATGAAAGATGCAAGGATCGGGCGAGCTGGGCTTAGCTGAAGTGTGGAACTCTTCAATAATTTGATTTTTAATTCTTTTTATTACTAAGTTTATCAGTGAGGATTGAAATGGTCCAATAGAACTGCATGTTAGAACTGGATTTGTTTGTGAACCTTCATTAAAGGAACACTGTCAAGTTTTTTAGGAAAGAAAATTGGCTGATTGATTTTTTTTGCTATCATCAATACATATTTATTATGCAAAACCCTCTAATTCTTAGCAAAAACTTGGAATGGAAATGGTGGTAAATGGAAAAAATGATGCTGTTCATACAAACTAGGCTGCAGAGACTTGATTTTGCTGGACTAAATCCTTTCTCTGATGAAAGTTTTGGGGTCTTGAGGCTCTCCCTGTCCTTGATGGGCTCTGCAGTTGGATTTGGCCAACAAGGGTTGCTCCTTGGGTAATTCCTGCTTAAAAATAATCCCACTGGCTTCTGTAGATTTATTGCTGAAGCTGATCACCAAAAAACCATTGCCCTCAAAATAATCAATAAAAAAGGCTGCATTTGCCAAATAAAGGTGACAGCAACCAGAAGCTTGGTGTTTGAGATCTCACTGGTGTTAAGGTGAGGAAGATGCCCCTTGACAGTGTTCCTGTGGAAAACTCAGATCAGTCCTTTGCAATGGTTTGATGTGTTGATATGAAATACTCCCATAGATGCTGGCACAAAGTGACTCCACGGTGACCTCCCCATGCCTCACTGGGAGTGTGGCACATCCTGGACTTGGCCAACAATGACAGAGAGGCACTGTGTGTTGGCACATTGTCACTGGTGTCACCTCTCCTCCACCCTGTTGCTCACAGCTGGGCCATCAGAAGTCCTCTTGGCCACACATTGATGGTTTCTTCCAACTCAAACCTATCCTGCCAAACTCCAGACTCTGTGTTCTCTGCCCTCAGGGAATATGGAAATGGTGCTTAATGCAAATAATTTTCATTTTTCCTTTTAATTGCCAAAATCTGAGCAAAATGTAGCACTGGGATGCAAGATGAGAATTCCAGGTGATTGTATCATGGAGCATCTGGACAGGGATTTGTGGGTAACAGCGGGCAGAGGCATGGAAAGGATTTAAAAAATAAGTTACTAAAAGTAAAGATTTATCTAATAATCCTCTTTTTGCCCAAATAATCTTGGAGTGATTATTAAGTGTTTATGCTCTGTCTAATGAGGATTATAATTGGGACTGGGACGTGGTCCAGCCCATTGCTGCCATGCCACAGCCATGTGGAGGAAACCACAGTTAAATTGTGTCAAGCAGAAAACGTGTGACCCTTGAGCTCCTTAGGGCTTGTTCCTTCCCCTCTCCTGATTTCTGCTTATAAAATCTTTCTCTTCTCTCCATTTTTTTTTTGTTTTTTTTTTATTTTGCTTCCAAAGGGCATGATGATGCAGTGCCATGTGCGGTTTTGAAAAGTGTGGATAGTTTTAGCTTTCTCCACCACCCAGTTCATCAGAGGAGCTTAGAGATCCTGCAGAGGTGCAAGGAGGAGAAGTACAGTAAGGCTCCACCACCCGCCCTCCCCTCTGATACCACACTCACACATCCAG
Source organism: Illadopsis cleaveri (assembly GCA_013399915.1). Lineage (NCBI taxonomy): Eukaryota > Metazoa > Chordata > Aves > Passeriformes > Timaliidae > Illadopsis > Illadopsis cleaveri. Next base: position 185,474 of record VXBB01001401.1, read on the forward strand.
AAATGGAAACCATGTGCATTCCATGTAGAAAGGATAAAAATCAGTGCCTGAGGAGCCCTCCATGATCAAACCAGCTGCCTTAGAGAAGTTTTGAGCCTATTGGGAAATGATTAGGCAGAGTTAGAAGAGTCAAATTGAAAGCAAACCCATACCTCTTGATATCTCACAAAAATCATTTTGTTGGCAATTTCCCCATTTACTCACTGACATTAATAAAGAATATTCCTGATACAAGGCTGGTACAGCTGGAATTCAGCTTAATTTGGATTTCATTGGACTTCAGAAATATCTTTAGCTTGTGGAAATATTGTCTCCCAGGGCTTTTACTTAAAACAGAGACATTATCAATGTTATTTTATGGAATGATGCACTTGGTCTCCATTTCTTCATCTTGACTCCTCTGTCATGTAATAAACTCATCCTGCATGACAACATGGACACTCTTGCCTGCACTACTCTATTTTATTTTCATATTTAAATAGATATTTGGTGCTCTCATGTTTAGATACATTATTTTCCTACCATTACTCTCTTCCTTCATGTTGCGTGTTAAAGCTGACAGAAATAGAGCTGCTCTGCATGGGCAAAGCCTCTGCCCAACTTGCTTAAACTTCATGACATTTAGGTGTAACTGGAAACCACTTTTTTTTCTGTAGAGCTGAGCATGGTAAGTACAGTAGGTGCATGTTAAATCTTTATAAATATGGATTTCCTGTTAGAAACCTTCTGTCAGATGTCTGTGCTTCCTGCAGCATGTGGGGTTGGGGGAGCAATGGTGGTTTAGGTCTTAATTTAGGCTTCCATTCTTAATTTAACTACATTATTTTTCTCTACAAATTCCCAACACTGCTGTAAGAAAATATAAAGGAGTGATATTAAATTTTACTTGATTTTAGATTTTATTAAGTGGTGTTGTGCCAAGTGACCTTACTGATACTACTAAGAAACTATTGGAAAGGAAGATAGTTATCAGCAGAGTAATTTTACTTGCAATTAATGAATCAATTTAACTTTAATTTTTAAGTTGGTTCAGCAATATGGGAGATTTTGAGGGGTTTAGTTTGCAGTTTGTTAGGTGAGAGAAAGGAAATTCATGCAGCTCAAGAGATACTTAGAGCTTTGATTTAGTGGGAAGCAGGAAGTTGAGCTCAATGTTGAACACAAAGTTGCCTCACTAATGTAGACTGGTCCACACAATTTGGGATCTTAGGATAAATCCAATGAATGGGCCTAAGAAGAACATTGCCACAGTTTGTGAATTGGCATCTGACCAGGCAAACAAGTAATTCTTGTTCTGCATTCAAAGATCCTTCCTATCTTCCCACGGGGTGTGCTCCTGCTTCCCCAGGCTCCCAGCCTTGGCAAGCTGAAGTGGGCTTAGAGCATGTGTAACCTTCCAGTTCAGAATCCACCAGGTTTTGGGCCCCACAGGTGAGCTTGGCCCCAGGGACTTGGCTTTTCCCACAAGTCAGGTGAGGTTATACATCCACATCATCCTTGAGACAGAAACCAAGGTCATCTCCTTGTCTTGAACTGTGCAATTAGTTCTGAGCAAAGAGAGAAAACAAATTGGTTTGATGAGTTTGTTGAGATTCCCCGTAGGTCCCTTGGTGTTCAGCTTCTGGAGCCAAGTGGTCACCCTTTCTTTACCATCAGCTGCTTCCCTGGTGCTGTGGAGTCCACCAGTTCCTCCAGAGCAAGGCACTGGGTTTAGCCACCTCTGATTCAAGACTGGAGCTCTGCTGGTTGGCAGTCATCCTTAGGGAGTAGACGGGGGTTATCCAAAATTGTTCTCAACCTGGGCTAAGACCTGTTAGGTAAATCAGTCCATCTTTTTGAAATACTCTGGCTGAAGAAAAGGGAATATGCTTCAAAAATCAGAATAATTTTCTACCTGAAGTGTAAATCAGATCAGTCCATGTCTGAGCTGGATGAAGAGAGTGAGAGGTTGTTGCCACTCACACTTCATTCTTTCTTGCTGAGTATCAATTCCTACAATTTAATAGCCCCTATTCATGATACACAATTCTCAAGGCCACGTGCGACTCACCAGCTGAAACCTAAGAACTTTTTACCTTCTATTTATAAAAATCCCCCTTATTTCCCAGAAAAGGGGTTACATCAACATGACAGCTTTTTTTTGGCTGTATTAAGAGCCAAGTGATGGCACAATGTAGAAAAGTGTTTATATTTGGTGTATCTAAAGCAATTCTCTTTAACCCAACTTGTGCTAATCAACAAGTCACTGAAGGTGCTGAGCTGTTGGAACCTGATGCAGTTTAACTGCCACTGTTACCTGAAAGCCTGAAATAGAAATTCCCTTTTCCTGAGCAATGCGAGGTGTGGATGCAGGGATAATTTGATACAACCTTGTCTTCATCACTTCAGCTCGACTTGTTGGATTGGAAGGTGTTTTGGACCTTTTCTTTCTTTGGTGAGGAGTGCAGGGAAGGGTAGGAAGACAGATTTTGCTCCAAAAAGATATTTTAAAAAAATCTTGGAAATACCAGTGAAATCCTGGTTTTCATGGACTCCTTTAAACGAGAAAAACCTTCTGGGCCTTAACAGGGGAGTATCTAGGCATATTAAAATATATTAATTTAATCTAGATTAAAAATAGATCCAGCTAGACATTAGGTGCTTTCTTAGTCTAATACAAAGTACTAGTACTAATATGAAGTACTAGTGCAACATTTTAAGCAGATTCCTGGTTATTCCAATTTTTCCCTCTTTACAATTTGCCTTCTGTGCTCTAAATCAGGACTTTAGACACAGAAATGCCAGTCTTGAAGTAGGTACAAGAACACTCCTAGGACAAGAAATGTAACCCAAAAATGGCTTAAATGGCAAAAAGGAATTGAAAAGAGTTTTGAGCTTGGCTATTGTTAAGCACTCAGATGCATTACCTGCCTTGCTTTCCAAAAACCTCCTGTGCTGGAGATGCCAGACCTTCTCAGCAGGAGCGGTTTGGTTGGTCCTGCCTTGGAGCACAGGCAGGGTTCAAATATGACCTGGGACAGCACACCCTCAGATTTTCTTTTGCTGACATTTCCAGAATATTTGGGCACCTTTAGATGCCAAAACTTAATCAGGTGGACCATCAGCCTTTTCAGGGATCTCCTGCCTAATTCAAGATGAACAGATTCTCCTGTTCAGCTTCAAGATGAGCTGTTACATCACCCTAACAGGGCAGGGAGGGCGGTAATGTCCTCTTAAAGGGATGTCACCATTGACTTTGGTAGGAATTCATCTTCTCCTCAGGAATTCCAGGCTCAGAACAGCAGGATGGGCTCAGATCTCAGTGTATTTGCTTTGTGTTCATCTTTGAGAATAAAAAATCGCCAGGACACCTTTTAGCTCAGCACCTGGGCTGCATGAAATAGTGGAGTTATAAATATGGGGAGGAGGGGACATGCCATGGCTTCCTCTTGTCCTGCTACAAACCACAGTGTAGACTTTTTTCTTTTTAGAAAGTGTTTTTTTTTCCTTTTTTTTCCCACTGTGGATGTCTCAGGGTAGAATAAAACATATTTTCCCCATGCTGAGGTGAGAGCTGTGATTTTTCCTGTCTCACAGCAGTGATTTTGAGACAGTTATAAAATTGCTCAGCTGTTTTCATGTCAAACTCCACATTATTAGATCTTTGCATTTCCATGGTTTGGTGACTTGAAGTGTTTTGTTTAAAAAATTGTCTCCTGTCTTCATAAGTACTTGGTTACAAAACATTTCCACTTCGGGGAAGATAACAGCTGCTACTGTAACCATGTGCTTCATTCAGCTTCCTTGGCTGAATACAAAATAGATACTTTATTTAATATATTGTTTTATTAGATATATTTTATTACAAATAAATTACTCTAGGTATCAAAGGATATAGCTCAATAGGCAATGAAGCCTTTATAAAATATTATATAAAGTATTTTCTACTTGCTGCACATGTCCATATATTTGGAGGGAGGGAGAAAAGACGTGTCTATGGAATAAATGACCACTTTTCCAAGCATTCTAATGATGTCCAGGTGTTTTGCCCATGCAGCTGGGTTATCCCATGCACAGTGGAAAGCTTGGGAATCTCTTGGACATGGACTACATGAGTGGCTGCTCCTCCCCATCAGCTCTTTCCCTGGGACTAGCTGGGACAGCATGTCCCTAAAACACCCCATGTGTGTGTGGGAGGGGAATTAGAGGCTGGAGCAGTGTTACTCACAGGGGTGATGATGACTGTGGCAGGGAGGTGGGACAGGAGAGCGATGGCATCCCTGGCACCCGGCTGTGCCTGGCATGTGCCAGGACACGTCCACACCAGAGTCAGGGCTCAGCTATGGCTCTGCTAATTGTCTGTAGGGATGGCTCTGCTAATTGTCTGTTGGGTATGAGCCAGCTGGAAACATCTTCTTCATGTGCTGCTTCAGGTATCACTCGGAAGAGCCCGCGGACACCGCTCTCAGACCTCCAGGGAGTCAACACCATCAACGAGAGGAGCCCACGGTAAGGCTCCTGCTTTTACCTTGGCATGGCCAGGAATCTGGGGTAGGAGAGCACTGTCTGTACCTAAAAAATGGTTGTATTGACATTTGTCCCATCTTGCCTGTCAATCTTATCTTCTCTTTGTTCTTTCTCTGCTGTGTGATCGGATCTAAACACCCTTCCTGACGAAACAGCAGGCAGGGAAAACAACTTCCCTGTGTCAGAAGCAGTGGTTGGTGGTGGTGGGTGTATGAGGGGATAAGAAGCTTTAAAAAATGAGTGAATGTGCTAATATCAAAGAAATAGTCATTTAAGGAGGAGAGGTTTGGGTGCAGAACTGCATTCAGCATGTGGTGGCTCCAGGCACCCTGGAATGTGGAAAACCTGGAAGTTACGGAGTTTGAGATGATACTTTGCCAAATGCTTGCTTGTTTTCGGGGGAAAAAAAGCACATTTGCTTCAAAATTATTGATTTTTGAAGATTTTATGTACATTTTTATTTTTAATTTTTTCCTTGAAGTTTCTGACCATTTAAGCAGCTACTGAATAAGACTTAGGTCTGCACTTGAGATACAGATCTGTGCCTCTTCTGCAAAGCCTTCTCCATCCCCATTCCAGAATTAACTTGCTTGTGAAGCCAAAGTCTTCATTTCAAAGGCATGTCTGAGCACTGATCCTTTTCCCAGCTACTCTTGTGTTATCCCTCCACACATCTCAGGAGGTCTGATTTTCCTAATACCCCTCCAAAGGCGTATGGTGCCTCTCTGCTTCCCTCTGAACAGATGTGTGCTGGGGAAGGAAGCAATAGAAGCACCCTCAGCTCCTACAACTACTGCTTGGAGTTGCAGATATCCAGGTGTGTCTTTACGGCAGCTCTGAGGTTAATGAGAAGCCCAGAACAAGTCAGGAGGAGTCTGAGTCTGTCTCCTGAAATGTGTCCATTAAATCAGTCCTTGCATCTCAGTGGCTTCCCTTCCACACAAAATTAAACATCCTTCAAGGTATTATGAAGGCTCATTTTTAATGGCTTTAATGCCAAACAGCCACAACAAAAATTAGATACACATCATTCCTTTTTTTTCTAGGGGAAGAAAAGTGGCTTCTTCTGCCTGGTTTTGTCTACCACATGGGTCTCTGAGTGCCATCAAGAATAGAATGACCTCCTTCCTCTGAATTCTTCCCCTTTGAGAGAGGCAGAGGCGCCCTACTGAAGGAGAACTGAGTGTTCTCACATCATTACAAGCCCATTTCAGTGGTTAGAGAGGATGGGATTTACTTAAAATGGTGGGATTGAGTTCATAAATTTGTGCCACTTCTCGAGTTTGAGCAGAAATCCAGGTGGTACCAGCAATGCCACCCTATCCTGGGAAGGTGATGCAGCCTCAGTCTTTGCACCCCTCCTTTCCTTTCTCATAATGCTGCAGCTGCTGGGCCTCTGATGGGTTGGGTTGCGACGACAGTCGGTCCTTGGTGACACTCGAGGCAGGGAAGGTTGGTGTCTCCAGAGGTGACATTCCCTGTTTCCAGCACATCTGATTGTGCAAGTTTCCCTCAAGATAACGTAACGTGAAACTTTGTTCCTTTGGAGATTTTCCCTTGTAGATAAGAGGATTCCTGCAGCTTCTCTATCCAACCATTGGCATGTGAGGAGCATCTGTGAACTGGGACAGGGCTTTTCTTGACTGCCCAGCTCCAGCTTTGGAGGTACTTTAGTGTGAGAGCTGGGGCTGCCAACATTTTCGTAGCCCAAAATATTTCAATTATCTCAGCAAAGGGACATTGGAAACTCCAATGCAGGGAAACTCCTCCTGACACAGCAAGGAGGAGGATATGTTTATTCACTGTGGAGTTCAGTGTGTGGTCAGCTCTGCTTATGTGGCTTAACCCATGCCAGCACAGCAGACAAGTCAGCCTAAACAGCTAATATTGGGGAATTGGGTTTTCCTTCCTCATCCTTAGCAGCTGTGTCCTACCAACAGCATCAGTCTGAGCCTTTATTTGCAGAAAAAGTGCTTTTGGAGTCAGGATTCCTAACTCCTGTGTTCCACCTCCTGTGGTGCCTCGATAGCATGGTCTGTGATCTCCACTTCCCTTGGGCATCATCAGTAAGGGGTCCCTAAATGTCATCTTTGCCCCTTCCTTCTGGAAGTACAAACCAGGTGTCTTATAAGATTTCCAAGGTCCAGCCTGTGCTTTCTGAGCAGGCAGGTGATTTTGATCCCTTTCATTGTAGCCACTTTTGATCTGGAAAGTTATGTCACACTTGATGAGTATTGGTATTTCAGGTAAATGGCACTTGTTGAGCAAGAGGAGGTGAGCACAGGAGTGCAGGTAACACATCTGGAAGAGAGATTGGCTTTAGCAGCTTCCCAGCAGATCAACTGGCAAGCAATTTACAGCTCCAAATTAAAGAGGAATTGCTTTCAAAGCCATGTCATGATCATGTGGTTGCTGATAAGTCTGGTTGTGTATCCAACCTACAGGATAGCTCGGGGCCTGTTTCTAAAAGCAATTTTGAGGCATGACATCACTCAGGAAGTCACTGTGGAGGGTTTAGGGAGCCAAGTGCTCTCCTCTGATCTCAGAAAAAAGTAGACGGGTGGCTTGCACATGCTGGAAAGGAAACCAGGCTTCAGCAGAGCATTCCCAGTGCCTTCCCCAGCTGCTGAGAAATGAAGGCCAGGCCATGCCTAACCAAAACCACTTGGGCTGGTTGGGATCCTGCTGGTTTGTGCTCACTAGTGACACTTCTATGTGCAGGGCTGTCTGAGCAGGTGTTGGTCTGGAAACAGCTGGCTGGGCTCAGTGAGGTGATTGACCCTGAAGTACCAAAAACCTGAATCTGTTGGCACATGAATGTATCCATCCTAAAGTGTCCATAATGAACAGAGCTGTCATTTTATCTCTTGGGTTTTTCAAAACCACATGGGAGTTTCTAGGGTTTTTCAGAAAGGTTGGCCAGGATTAGTGGTGTTGTACTTCCTGAAAGTTACTGTTGAGTTTTAGTGGTTCCTGTCAACTGGTGATTTTTTTTCCCTATCTGCAAACAGGAGGGTTTTGGTGGATGGTACCTGAGATGTAAAGAGAAGAAAGGGGAACAGGGAGGATCACTTGGATATTCAAGCTTCTCACTAACAATCTGTGAATGGAATGCTTAAGAAAGCAGGTCCTGGAGTGCTTAGCCAGGGGTTTTACTTTGCTGTGATTGATCCCTCCTTATAATAGTGGTCCATGTCAAAATGCTGATTTAATAGGATCAGGAAGGAATTTGGGAAGTGCTCAGATGAGGCAGTGAGGTGACGTTGCTCTGAGGATCTGGCTCCAGGCTTTGAGCTGGCTGAACATACAGCTTTACATCCTTTATTTTTTAATTTCCATATGGGACTTGAGATTTGCCTTTCCTCCAAATCAGGGCTTTAAGGCAAAGGACTGCCTTGTTGTCAGACCTCAGAAGTGGCCGACGCCTGAGGCCACGTTTAAACCACCATGTCCTTCAGCATCCTCATGACATGGTACAGCCTGGAGTCTCCTCCTGTTCCTTTTCCTCCTGTCTGAGATAACTTGGAGGGAGGAGCATTGCAACCTTCATCCTTCCTTAGATTGCTTTTATTTTGTATGATGATTTCTGCACAGCTGATAAAAAATTTAGAGTTTAAAAACCCCAACAAACCACCAAAAACCCACCAAGCCAAAAGAATTTTGGTTGGGGGCTGCCCATAAGAGGCTTCATGTCCCTCAGACACCACTGGAAGGCTCCTCATCTCTGGAAATTGCCTGTCCTGATGTGTAGTTTGGTCAAGTATCCATTTCCATACCTCCAAGAGAGGATTTTGGTTCCTCTCCTCCTTCCCTTTAGCCCTTCTGGAGCCAGGTGAGCATTTCTGGAGACCACAGCAGTTATGCTCCATGGCAGAGGGAACCAAATTGAGTGACTGATTTGTAATCAGGTCCCAGAGAGTGATTCTGGGTCAACCCATCCATCCAGCTGTGGCTGACATCCATCTTTGTGGCAAATAATGAGTTTATTGCAAATTAGATTTGCTTTTTCTTTTCCTAATGGAATGTTTGTGTGAATTTGAGAAGACAGAATCAGCACCGGATGTCATGGCCTCGTATCCTTCAGACCACCAAAGACATCTAGAGGTATCTGCAGACTTAAGGTTTCTGTCTGGAAGAGCTAGAAGCTGTTTTTGTTCTGCTGATAATTTGTTCCTTTTGTGAATATTTGATCTTTGAGAGGTGCTTTAGCAAACAATGGCTCATGTGCTGTCTGGCACCAGGGACTCACCCCGTGGGAGTGAATGAACAGTGGAAAGGAAAAAGCAGCAGCTCATTTTCTACCAATGGGTCATTTTATGATCCATTTTTATCATAAAATGTGGTTTTTATCTCTTTCTAATGGTGTCTGGTGTTTCAGGGATGCCTATGCAGTTGGTTGGAATGGCCGGATGGGGATGAGGCACAACAGGCTTGCCAGCCCTGGCACCTTCCTGGACAAAGATGGGATATTCGTCAACGCCACCAACAGCAAACTGCTGGAGAGGGCCCATGGCATCCTCATGTCAGTATCCAGGAGGGGATCTGGGCTTTGCTCCTGGAGCATAATGAACAGCATGGGTAGTTAGGGGAATATAAATAGCTAGGATATAAAACTCTCAGGGTGCCAAGTAGACTTGGAGGTGTTTCCCAGTTGGGTCAAAGCAGCCCCAGTACATTTGACATGTCTGACTTAACTTGTCTTATTCATTCAGAATGACAGACAAAGGGAAGAAAGAGAAGGAACAAACCTGCTGGTCATGCCAGTCTGGAGATACAGCAGCCATGTAATGCAGTCACACTTCTAACATCATATCAAAGTTTCCATTATAAATTATCTGGGCAGATGATGATGATGATTCACACTGCAGCCTCCTCAAAGGTTCAGGGAGCATCCCAGGGTGGCTGGAATGAACATGGGGTTTGAAAAGCAGGAGGCTGGTCAGTCATTTTGTGACTTGGCTTCTTTGCTCTTCCCAAATTCCCAGCATGCCATAATTTCCAATGTAACCGTTCCCATTAACTGGATACATTCAGTCTGCAATACGCAGGGGCAGCCCCATTTCAGTGCCAGCTATGAGCAGCAGCTGCTCAGGGGGATTTGGAGGGGCTGGTTTCATAAACTCCATTCCAAAATTGCACTGTGGATTAACCTGAGCCGTTTATTATCTCCCCAGGCGAAATAAGAACTTCAAAGCTAAACCCAGTCTCCCAAAGGTGAGTGAGAAGCAGTATTTTCCCCTTGTGGTCTGTGGGTTAAGGCTGTAGCACAGTGGTGTGATGCTGCTGGATATGAAGAAGACTATTGTGTCTACACCAAGACTTGGGTCAACTCAGCTCTGTTCAGGCCTCTTTAATTCATATAAACCAAAAGGATTTCAGCCCTGATTTCTGCTGGGAGAGAGATACAAGCACTTACATCCTCCTTGGAGCTGCTCTGGCTCTTTTTCCCTCCTTCTGAGAAGGAGTACATACATGCTGGTGAAATTTAATAACTAAATCTCCAAATTAAAATGAGCTAGTCAGTGATACAGGAGAGCTGGTACCTGATAGACGACAACTTTTTACTTTCCCTCTGTCTTGGCTACATTTATTATATTTTAAGAGGTGCCAGGAGAGCTGTTGTCCCTAGAAAAATAATGCTTTTTGTGGTCCTCACTGCTCACTGGTGCTGTATCCATGGCCAGGAACAGAGCACCAGGAGAGGAGCAAACATTTTTTACTCCTCTCTATGTCCATCTTGTACCTGGAGAGGCACTGATGTAATTAATCAATGAACTGCTCATTAACAGTGAGGAGAATCATAGAATTGTGGAATGGTTTGTGTTGGAAAGGACCTTGAAGGCCATCCAGTTCTANTTTGGGCAACCTGCGCCAGGGCCTCCCCACCCTCACAGGGAAGCCATCCCTCAGTGTTCCCTGTTGAGATTGCATCACCTAAGGAAGCCCTGTGAGGGTAAAGGAGGGGTATAGCAGATGGTGTGATGGTAACATCTGGATTTTCTATGGATTCTCTCTTTTTCCACAGCACTTGCTGGATGTGAAGTCCCTCAAGCACCTCACGAACCTGACATTGCACGACCGCATCACCAAATCTCTCCTCCACCTCCATAAGAAGAAAAAGCCACCCAGCATCAGTGCCCAGTTCCAGGTGAGCCCTTTCCTTTGATGGAGAGGGGGGAATCACCTGCTCCAGGCACAGTCCTGCCCCATCCCCTCCAGTATTTTGGCCATGAATCCCACTGAGGGTTTGAGGGAACTGGGAGACACCCAGGTATTTAAAGGGTGCAAACGGAGAGAAGTAAGAGTGAGGATGGGTATCGTGGGGGATGACTTGGTGGAGCAAGGTGGGACATGAGGATGAGCTGCAGAGGGAGATGTTGGTGCATCCCTGTCCTCTGGTACCTCATATTGTAGCGTTATCTCCCCATAATCCAGAAACTGCAAAATCACTAAATCACATCTTTTGCAGTCTTTTTACTGTCATCCAGCATAATCTGTTCTGAGACAGAATGCAAATTTTAATAGGGGCAGAAAGATCAGAATCCTGCTGCATTATCTCCAGGATGGCAGGGGAATTCAGAGGAGGGATCGATCTTGTTGTCAGTGCAGTGTGCTGGTCAGCAATCCCTCGGGTTGGTGCAGGGAAAATAATCCTTGAAGGATTTCACAGTGTTGGGCTCACAGTTGGACTCAGTGATCTTAAAGGTCTTTTCCAACCTAAATGTGATTTTTCTATATGTGCATCACGGCTTGGAAACTGCTACAAGACATGTGCATGAGCAGGTGGTAATAATAGAAAGCAGCTTTTCACTTAAAATATGGGTTCTAAGCAAGTCTCAGTTGGTTTTGACTTGTAATTTTGACTGCTTTGGGAATTCTTTGGAGATGTGGTTTATATTTAGAAAGTCTCCATGGGTAGGTAAGATTAAATAATTAAAAATATATGTACACACACGTGTATATGTAATTTGCAGAATGCACATCTGTATATATATATATTTAGCCTTGTCTAATCTAATGGTATTCTGGTCAAAATTCACTCCTGCAGAGTTTAATTCATACCCATGAAAGGGTTGAAACAGGGACATCTTGGAGTGAAAGGCCTTCCCAAAACCTATTTATGCTCCCGACAAAGCTCTGAAAAGCCCTGAGGGGCACAACTGATATTTTTTTGTATATTTTCACGGCACATTCAAATCAAAGCCCCCTAATTTCATTGAGCACTTGTTAAAGAGAATCATTTTGAGGGACAAAGCAGCAGCATTGCTTTTTAATCAAGAGAAAACTAATAAAATTGTGCTGCATGGAATTGGGTCACAGGCAGGAAATACAAATGTTTCCTGTCATGTTTTTTTTTGCAAAGAAACCCTGCTTTGTGGCTAATGCCTCAACGCCAGGCTTGCAGCTGCTCCATCTCCTATGGATTTCCACTCTCCATATACTTAGGGTAATTTATAGGGGAAATAGCTGCCTCAGAGTGTGCACCAGGAGCAGGGATGGCTTTCACGATGGAAAACTAAACCACCCATACCTAAAACTGGAGAGCTCTGCTTTAACCCACATGCAGGTGGTGCCCTGGAGACAAGGATGAAATGGTTCCTAAAAGGCTGAGTACAGGTGGAGAAGGAGTGGATGGCTGGAAAGTTTTGCTGGCAGAGAGACAAAGGAGACCGGCACAGGGTTAATCCAGCGACCTCACATGTCCTTTGCGGATTCCCGACCACCAGATGGCAGAGGGTGCCTCGACCATCTGCCTCACACAGGATAGTGCTGAGGGAATGGAAATGCCCTCTCCTATGGGTCCAGCACATCCCATTCCCACCATTTCCAGCGCTGGGGGCACTTTGTTTGCTGGGCTTTCAGCAAAGGGGTTGTGTCCCTTGAGTACCCCCTTTCCCTCCCACTAGCTTGTGTGGGTATATTGGGATGGTACAGCATCACTGCTGATTGAAAGCTCCCAATAGGCTTCTTCTGTGTAAAAAAGAATAATTTCAGATTTTAAGAAAACCAGGAGCATGCCAGCAAAGGTCTGCCACGTCATGGCATTCCTGCTGCTCCCTGGGACAGGAGCAGCAATATTTGCATGAAGTTAATGTACATAACACAGCTGCATCACACGTGCCTGGGGTCCATCCCTTGCTCCTTCCAAAATCCTGGATTGGAATGAATTTTTCTAAACATGAAAGGCTTCCCATAAAGATGTCTTTGAAATGATCAGAAGGGAAAAAAGGCTTCCTGTGAGCCGATCTGTGGGTAAAATGCTTCTTTGTAATACCACATCAGTTTATTAACTCCTGTATTTCAAAATTTGTAACTCTGTTCATAGTAAATGTGACAGAATATCCTTTACATGACTGACTTTAAATGTCTATTAAAATCAGGAGTAATCAGCTCTGTAACACCTTACCAATGCCCTGTTTGCAATGTGCTCAGCAATTAGAGATACCCAAAGTATTTATAGGACACAGCAAAAAAATGTGGCTGAGGAGTCTGGCCGGCACCGATGGACTCAGCACGCTCTGGTTTTCAGCCTGATTTTATTCCAAGAGCTTGTGATTCATCCCAAAAAGTCAAAAGTTTGCAAGGTGAAGGGATAACTCAGCATGACATCCCACTGGAACATCTGGATGGAGAGTGATGCCAATGTAAATTCATTTTCATGGGAGAGACTTTTAATGGTGATAAATAAATAAGGGGAAATAGAAAAATGGAACCAGGAAACCCCTCAATTCTCGGTGATCCTTCAGTCAGGAACATGCCAGCACTGAAGCTCTTCTCTAGAAACAACCTCTGAAGTGTTCAGGGTTACAGGCTTCAAACATTGTGAATTCTCAGTTTTCCCTTGGCAAAACTTTCATTAAAAACAATTCATTTTTAGGCAAACAGTAAAGTTTTGACAATTAAAAATCAGGAGTAAATCCTGCCTGGAATAACTTCAGATAAAGGAAAATTTGATTTGTTTAAAAAACATCAATGGTTGTTTGGTGCCAGGTATAAATTCTTGTCTTGGACCTCCCATTCATGGCTGGAAGAGGCCTGTGGTGTGGAGTGGGATGGGAATTTAGGCTCCAGGGGAGCCAGAGATCTGAAAATCCAGCCCAGCATTGTATTTATCTTTGGTGGTTTTGTTGGGGGTAAAGACAAAATCATCCATGTTGCTTTTGCTAAAACACTCATTTGGGGGAATAATTTCCTGTGTGCCTCATTTACTCATAATTAATTCCAATTTATGTTGGTTTATGATTTAAGCATTTGGATTTTCATTATCCACTGTGGTCTCCTCTCCCTTCCCTGTGTCTCTTCTGTTGCAGGCATCTCTCAACAAGCTGATGGAGACCCTTGGCCAAGCAGAGCCGTATTTTGTCAAGTGCATCCGATCCAACGCCGAGAAGGTAAATGCCATCCTGTGAAAGCAATCCTGCTAGAAATCAGCTTGGGAATCTTTTCTCCATTTTTACAGGGAGTTAGATAGGAAACAAAGCCTCAAATGGAGCTGGATTTAGAAGATTTGAGCAAGGGGAAGCATGGATTTATCACTTGCATGTCACTCTTGATAAACTGCACTGGCTCTTCTTATATTTGTAGAAACATATGTATGCAAATATAGTATTTTAATTTGTATGAAAAATATATTGGCTTTAATAAATGAATTTGACTCCTTTGAAGCTTCTGACCAGCCATGAGAGATTTATAGGACCATGAATTCACTTGTGCTGCATCTGAGTCCTAAAGCTTCCTTAAAATAAAGTTTCCATAAGTAAAAGCAGATACTTTTAGAATAAACTACATTGATCACACTGACTCATATTTCTTGAATTTGACCTTTTGTAATTGTGTCATGGACCGAGGACCCTCAGTTCAAAATGTAGGGATGCTTTGTGGATTAATCCTTCAGAGTTTTACCCAGGCATTTAAAGCTGAAGCTTTTTGCATTGGAGATTATTTAGTTGCTCGAAATCTCACCCATTAACTGTGCCCTTGGGGGGTCTTATTCAATTCAAATGCAAAAAATCTTTTTTTATGGCTTTATTTCTCTAGTTAGCTGTTTGAAAGTCTCAGAAGCAAACAGGATTCAATCCCAGTGGGATTAGTTCAGTTCCCGGGGACACACATTCCCTCCCTCCTGTACTATCACGGACAATGTGTGTGTCATGCACATGTGCTACATCTGCTGAACCCTTCACCCATCCACACACTTAAAAGCTTCAGTGAAAGGAAATATTTGCTCATCCTTGGTCTGGTTTTCCCCTTCCAGCTGCCCCTGAGGTTCAGTGACAGCCTGGTGCTCCGGCAGCTGCGCTACACAGGGATGCTGGAGACCGTGCGCATTCGCCAGTCAGGATACAGCTGCAAATACTCCTTCCAGGTTCAGTACGACAGCCTTTGTCTTCCATCACCTTTAGCATCATTAGCTGAGTCGTCTGAGTGTTGCTGGTTCATTTTTTATCAGGGTAATTATTTCCAGCTCTTGGAAGGCAGTGGATGTAGCAGGCTGCTCTCTGCCTATCAGCCAGTCTAGACCTCAGGGAGGGCTGCGAGCCCCTGCACCATGGTTTTTGAACAAAACCAGTATTTTTTGCAACGTGGACTCCCTTTTGGAAAAAAATGTCTGATTTGCACGTACTCTTCTGCATCTGGAATTACTGGGAGCAGTGTTTGCCCTGTTGTGTTGGCTGTATCCCATCAGGAAGGTGATCGGCATCCTCTGAACTGCTGGAGTTAGCCAGCTTTTCCTGTTTTCTTCTTTTCCATGTGTTTGCCAGGTTTTGTGTACATGTCGGTCCTTTCATGCTTTGCTGGTTCTGATTGGTTTCCTGCTTGCAGCTGCTTAGGGGCAGACATCGTGTTCTGCACAGCAGCTGTTTAGAAAAAGAAAAATGCTCAAAATTTTTTTGTCAGAAGCAAGGATCCCAACCTTGCTTGGGAGGATCTATCCTCCAGTACCTCCTTCACTCTTTGAATCCTCACAGCTGTAATGGCTGGAGCATCTCAGAGATGTTTTGCAGATGTTGGTATGTGGCCTTTCCATAGTGGCCCTTGTTGGGGATTTGGAGCATATTTTTGCTCAGGATGACCCTGTGACTCCTGCAGAACCTCTCCTCCCACGCTGAAAAACATTTGAACCTTGCTGGGTCCCTGCTTTGATGTCTTTCCCAGCAAACCACAAATGTTGGATGAAACTTGGTGTTCCCCAGTGCATAAAGTGTTATCTGTCCTTCTGCTCACTCCAGAGGTCCCGTTTCATGTGGCCAATGGAATAAATCTGTTATTTATGGGAGAAAGAAGCAGCAAGACCCAACTAACCAAATCTTAGTGTTGCCTTTTTTTTTTTCTTTTTTAGGATTTTGTGAACCATTTCCATGTCCTTTTGCCACAAGGGATCAGCCCATCAAAGCACAATATCCATGATTTCTTCCGGAAGATAAAACTCGATCCAGACAACTACCAAGTTGGAAGAACAATGGTAAATGTTCATCCTCAGCTCAGCCTTTAAGACACACATATAACATTTGCCCATATTTCTGTCTGAGAAATTAATATCTATATATGGTTTTAATTAATGAAAGTATTTTTCTTCTGTTTACCAAAAAATCAATTACTTAAATGAAACTTTTAATATTATTAACATAATAGAGTAAGGAATAATATTGTTTTGTTGTTGATTGTAATGAGGCAGCCTCAAAAACCTCATAGTCTCCAAAATCTCTGTGTGTCTGTGTGTAGACTTAGCTTGATATGATGGTCCTCATTTTGCCTTCCCTGCTGGGAAAGCTCTGTAATTCAGAGCTTAGACAGTCATAGGCTGTTGTAAACATGCTGAAACCTGTTAGAGGTGCCTTCACAAAAATCAGTTCTTCAACTTTTCTGGGAGCATCCAGGACTCAGAAACCAGGAGGATTAAATAATTTGACTCGTGGTCTGGGAAGCTTTCCATGCTAGTGTTTTTTGGGTTGTTTTGGCCAGGTTTTCATGAAAGAGCGGGAGCGGCAGCTTCTGCAGGACCTGCTGCATCAGGAGGTGCTGCGGAGGATCACACTGCTGCAGCGCTGGTTCCGCAGCCTGCTCTGTAGGAGGCAGTTCCTGAGCCTGCGGCATGCGGCCATCAGCATACAGGTGCGTGCTGGTGCTGGATTCCAGTGCAAGTTACCATCCCCAAGTCCTACAGACACAGCCTGTGGGTAAAATCAGGTCTCCTGTCCAAGAAAGGAGCTTGCAATCAGGATTGACTCCTACTGCCATAATAAGTTGGGAATGGGGGAGAGGTGGTGAGGCTGCATGAAGGCAGGTACTGTCCCATCTTCACACAACACCCATTACAAGGAATCCTCTGCTGTGTTTGCAGAGATTTTGGCGTAGCTACCAGAGCCGAAAAAAAGGCAAACCATCCCCAGACCCTCTGGTTCTCAGCAAAGCCGCTGTCATCCTGCAGACCCACTGGCGAGGCTTCGTGGAGCGGCGGAGGTTCCTGCAGATGCAGTTTGCAGCCCATCTCATCCAGAGCTGCTGGCGGGAGCACGCCAGGCGCCGGCACGCCGCAGCCACCAGCATCCAGGCAGCCTGGCGGGGACACCGCACCCGGCGGGCGTACACAGCCCGCAGGAGCAGGGCCGTGTGCCTGCAGGCGGCGTGCCGGGGCTATTTAGCACGGCAAAGGTAACACCGTTGGCCTCGGTTAAAGAGGAACATGTTTTCTGGGGATGCTCACAGCAGGAGGAAGGTGGTTGGTGTGAATCAGGGCACTACAGTGACTTACACAGGGCAGTGTCCCCTCGTAGCATTCATGACCCTCTGCCAACCTTCTCTGGTCCTTTGTTTGCCCACGCTTTCTAACAATTTAGCTGCACGTCCTGCTCTTGGAATAAGCAGAGCCTATTTCAGGTTGGAGCACGTAGGCAGCGCAAAGCCAAGGCTGTAAATACTCACGAGGGTTTTTTTTTTTCCCCTTGGCAGCAGCACCAGTTTAAGTAGCCTATTTTTAACTCAGATTGCCTCACCAATCTGTTTGCTGCGCTGGCTCACAAGGACAAGGGATACCAGAGCCAGCCACTGTGGAGGGCACAGGCTTTCCAGCCATGCCTTGGCTTCCTGACCAGGGGGCAGGTCACAATTCACTCTCCAGAGGTGCTGCCTGCAAGGTGTGGAGCACCTTAACATCCCTTGGAACATTGGGGAGCTGCAGAGAGCTCTTGGTGCCGGGCACAGGTCCCTGCTAGCTGTTCCAGATGCAGTCCGGGCAGAATGGCAAAGATGGAGAAGCCAAGAGGGTGTGATGGGTTAAGCTTTTCTGGCTCCAACAGCTTATGAAGGAGCTAGACCAGGGATGGAGGCTGGACCTGCTGCCGTCGGCATGAGGGGAGCTTTCAGGTACGTTGGGGCAGCCCTTCAGTAGCAGAGATGGCAGAGGAGGAGAAGATTTAAAACCAAATGTGCCTTGCCTTGTCTTGCACCAGATATGCAAGGAGGGTTGCTTGAGATGCTGGTGGTGGTGAGGTGATGGTGGTGGTGGTGATAAGACACCACTGGTACAGTGCCTTGAAGGGTCCTGAATGGACCCAGGGCTGAATATCCTGGTTTTCTGCTTTCTTCCAGGTTTAGAGCTTTGAAAGAGCAGCAGTCAAAAGAGATGCAGCTGGAGAATGGCCTGGCAGGTAGAGAAGAGGATGGACTGGAAGCAGATGTTTTGGAAATTAAGGGCTCTGACCCATGTAAGTGGGAGGACAGCTCATTTGAAGAGCGAGTGAGAGCTGTAGAACAACATAAATCACAGATGGAGAACAATCGGGTGAATCACATGGACCCACTGGATACTTCCCTGTACAAAAGGCATGAGAGAGCTAGCAGCCAGAGTGGGATGGACACCGAGGAGGAGGTCATCGTGAGAGAGAGGCCCAAGTCGCTGGAGGATCTCAACCAGAAAAAAGTGGTTCGTGCAAAGAGGGAAAGCCGAAGGATGCGGGAACTGGAACAGGCGAAATTCAGCTTGGAGCTGCTCAAGGTCCGCTCCACGGGTGGGCTGTCGCCTTCGGAAGAGCAGCGCTGGTCCACTGAGTTGGTGTCCGAGGCATTGCATTCCCCTCAGGGAACCCCGGAGAGCGAGAGCTCTCAAGGGAGCTTCGAGTTGCTAAGCAGTGAAGATACCTCAAGTAGTAAATTCATGTCCTTAGTCTTAGATGAGCATGATGCACAGTCATTTTCCATGGACTCCCTGCCCAGCAGTCCCCAGGCTCAGCTGCAGGAGAAGCCTTTCTGTGCAGCGGATGGGAACAACGATTTGTCTGGCTGCAGACAGACCCCAGCAGACATGGCGCTGCCTGATAACCTCACCAGGAAAGAGCATGGGGTCAGTGAGCCCCAGGATGTTGTAAAGGCTCACCCAAGAGAAACCCTCCTTTCCAGCAACCTCCCGACTTTCTACATTCCACCACAAGACAATATGAAGGTGAAGCTGGTGGAGAAAAACCTGAGGAAGAAAGCAGTGGAAAGAGAGGAAAGGACAGTTATATTCTCCGAGGTCAGGAAGGACTCTGAGCCAGACCAAGACAAAGCCTTGGGAGAAGAAGAGGAAAAAGAGGAGAAACCCTCTACCAGGAGAGAGGAACGTGGGACAGTGACAGCAGCACGGGCCCTTTCTCCAGATTCTGTCATCAAAAGACTGGAGAAGCTCAATGTGGAGAAGGAGGAACGGCAAAAGCAGCTTCAGCTGCAAAATGAGAGGGAGATGATGGAGCAGATTCGTCAGCAGAAGGAAATTCTGGAGAGACAACGCAAAGCCTTTGAGCAGCAAGGGAAGGTAGAGGCTTTGCAGAGGGCAGAGCAGAGCAGAGTGAAGGACCCTTCCCTCAAACCAGCCAAAAAAGCAGACAGCCGGCCTCAGTCAGTCCTCATCCTGCACCCCCAGAGCAGAGGGGAGCACTGCCCCACCCCAGGCACGGCTCCAACCTCAGCAGTGGACATCAAGGGTCTCACTGTTGGGACCAGGGGAAGCTCTCCAGCCCACAGTGCCCCCAAAGACCGACCTGTCAGCATGTTCGTGGAGCGAAGAGAAGGTCTGGAACCTCGCTGCTATTCCAAACCAGCTCTGGACCCCAAGGAACACCCGGGCAGCCATTTCTCAAGGACAGAGCGCCTCCGGCAAACTCGGATGCCCAACCAGGCCGCTGAGGAGACGAGGGCAAGCTCCATGTTCTTCACGCCAAAAGACAATCCCTTTGGCCTCCAGTGAGTAAAGAGATGGTGGGCTTTCTCCTAGGCTTTTTCCATAGGCTTTCTCCATTGGCTCTTTCTTCTGTACAAAGGGTCCAGAATATTGTTTCTGGAGTCTGCACAAACCCCATAGTTAAACAAAGGGTTCTTGATCTTCTAGCAACAAGGAGGCAGAGGTCAGAGGGAAAGGAAAAAGACCTGGAATATGATTTCTCAGTCTCTTACTACATTATATAATCCAGGGGAGACAATCATGGACATTACCAGGTGAAGTGAGTCGATAAACAGGCTCAATACCTACATGAAGAGGGATAGGGGTTTATTTCTCAAGGTAAAACATGATAAATAAGTTCTTAGGATTTTTGGGTAGTTGGTATAGAAATGAAATAGAAAAATTCCAGGATTTTTGTTGTTTACCATATACTTAATATATCCAGGAAAGCTATGTGGACACTCTGACCATTGCAGATGAAAAAACACCAGCTCTCCAGAGAGAGATTGGGAGTGAATGCTCTTTAGAGACTGTACCATTCACATATGTAATTACAGGTGTAATTACACCTGTAATGGACTTAGCAGTTGCTCAGCTCCATCTCATTGCTTAACCTTAGGCTGCTGCAGGGTCTGGAGGTAGCAGCAAGATCTTGGGACAATGTTTGCTCCCACTCTGTTGTGTTGCTTAAGGTGTCTTGCCTAATTTTGGGGTGGTTTTGGCCATGTAGTTCAAAAAGGATAGGATATCAATCACTCCCCCAATTAAATCCTGCTGCACCCTTTCCAAGGCAAAAGCTCACAGTGAATGACTTGGTAACTCAAGGTGCCTCCAAGTGTAGTAGTCTTGTGGTTTCTGTGCTGTTGTAACAGAAGAAGATTCCTATTTAAAATTTCTTTTCCTGGTTCATGCATGACATGAACAAGCAACAGGAAGAAAAAGACATTATATAAAATACAGCAAAGGAATTGCTGTATTTTAATTTTTGCTCTGCAATGGAATAGTCACATTTGAGAATCCCAAAGTACAAAGGCACAATCCATAACCACCTTGCTGTATAAAGTTGACAGGCAGAATGTTTTCTCTTCTTATCTTGTGGTATTAAGTCCAATCCTGAATAATTCCAAGCAATTCCAAAACCCTATGACCTCAGACTTGGAATTTAGTCTTGCCTGCTTGTACTATGTGCTCCCAGGAACTGGACTAACGTGGTGGGAAGGCTTTTGGGGGAGGATGAAAGGTCTCTGTTCTGTTGTGTTTCAGCAGAGAGGCAAATCATCAGTGCCTTTCCAAGGGTGAACTAGCACGGAAGCCATTTAAGATGCCGGGGTCTGGCAGAGGCGAGGTGAGTTGTGACTTGTTTAGTTTCTCTTTCCATTAAAAAGGGGGGAAAATAACTTATTTTGCCAATTTTCCCTCGAAAGCTTCAAAGAAGTGAACTCTGAAGCACAAGGGCTGCTAGACATGGATAGGGAAGGGGGATATGACAGCACAGTAACCTCCACACCTTCTCTTAAAATAAAAAGCCCTGTAGGAATAATTTGTAGCAGTTCTGGATAAAAGGATCCCCTGATCCTGATGGCAAACACTGTCCAATGCTGTCTTGTCTTGGTTTGGTTTAACGTCCGTTTGAGTAACACCCATGATTGTCCATTTTCACCGTCCTGTCTTAGTTTTTGTTCTTCCTGGTCCTTTGCTGTTTTCACCAGACATAACACTGCATCCCCTCCATGGGGTGCAGTGGCACTCAGAGATGTCTTAAGGCTACATGTGTAGAGTCTCCTTTTTACTTTAAAACCCTTCTTTTCGTTTTGTTTTGTTTTGTTTTATCCTTTGGTCAAGCAGGTGCCCAGACCGAGCCATAAAAAGAAAGCCCGCATGGCGCGGACGCGCTCCGATTTCTTGACTAGAGGTACTTTTGCTGATGGGGAGGGGGATACGGAGGAAGAGGATTACGATGGCAGTTTTGAGTTCCTTCTCTCCTCTGAGCACCCTCCTCACGCCGAGGCTGTGCCCCCAGCCCGCCTGGGGCAGGCCTGTTACAGTGACTCCGAAATGGTAATTGTGTCCAATGTGCTGGGGGAAATGAAACTGAGGGAGCGATGAAGCTGCGGGAGCCTTTCTTTGCTAACCTTAGCTGCACTGATCCTTCCACTGCTTCTTTTCCCACTCCCAAGGATGCTGTAGGTGGGTAAATTTGGCAAACACAGCAGGAACAAAGGCAAAATCATAGAATCACAGAATCACTGAATGGTTCAGATTGGAAGGGACTTTAAAGCTCAATTCCAACCCCCCTGCCATGAGCAGGAACACCTTCCACTAGACCAGGGTGCTCAGAGCTCCATCCAAACTCTATTTCTTGCTCCTGGGTTGATTAGATATCCACCACACTTCCCATAGTTTTCCTGGAGCATTACAACTTGTATTGCACAGTTACCTGTTTTGGGGGCTTTGACGTCAATCCTTCCCTTGGAACCTTTTGATCTAAAAATGGTCTATATACACCTGTTTAAAAAAAAAAAAGTAAATATTGTCCAAAAAACAACAGACAACAAAATTATATAAATCCTGCACCTTCTTTTACTTTGGATTTTTTATCCTTAGCCGCAATATCCAATGATTATTCGGTCCTCAATTATCAGAGTGATGCTGGCAGACAGCAGCTCAGAGAAAGCAAAACCATGGAAATTGGGCAATAAAAATGTAGTGAAAGTGAAATAGTGGGTTTAAAACAAAGACAACCAAGTGAAGTGTTTTTTCCAAGCACAGTGACAAGTATCCCTTTGCAGGTCCAGGACATGAGCCAGGGCAGTGGAGCTTTTGCATCGCAGGCTTAATCTCCCACCCACATAAGCTGCTTTTGGAAAATCCCAAACTGAGAGGTTTCAGGAGTGGAAGAGGCCAACAGATTCCAACCTGCTCCTAATTTTTTTCCTGAGGTGTCCCCATAGGAGTGTGGATAAACGCCAGGAACCATGTTCTGCTGTGAGAGTTTGGGTGGAGTGCTGGGTAGGGCTGCCGTGTTCCTCTCCTCCAGCTGCAGTACAGGATGTGGACTTGAGCGTAAAACCAAAGAAAAGCATGAAACCCAAAGCCAGAGATTTATTTTGTGCCACAGCATTGCTGTGGTTCCAGCAAACAACCTGTGCGATCCTAAAAGCTGCTTTTCCAAGAAAAGCAGGTGGGCAAGGAGGGCTTTTCATGACTTTTCTTTTAGCAGCTCTTACTATAAAGGATAATTTTTCCCAGGATAATTTCCTCACTGAAAGAGAGAAGAGATTTACAAATTCCATAAATTTTTTAAGCCTGCTCTTGATTAATTTGCTGGGGAGTTGAGACAGGAATACTCAAAACCTGATTGAAAGACACATCTCTATGGACTGAGATAACCTGGCTGCACCTTTATGCAAGTCCCTGCTTGTGGATTGGGAAAGGGAGAATTTTATGTAGCAAAATGTACTTTTTTATGCAGAATCATAGGAACATTTAGGTTGGAAAAGATCTTTAAGATTGCTGAGTCCAACCACAAACCCAGCATTGCCTTGTTCACCACCAAACCATGGCCCCCCGTGTCATACCTGGAGTGCCTTGCTGTGCTCCTGGAGGCTGCCCATGTACAAAGGGGATTGTACCTGTAGGAATCATTCCCTCTGGAGTGTGAAAAGTGCTCTGCTGGTAAGCTCCATCTTTGGGAGCATCTTGGGTCACTGTACTCCTTGGCAGTGCTCCTTGGGACTCTGCTCACCTGGTTTAACAGCTCTCACTGCATGCGAGTAGCAGTAGGTGTCACCTCTCTCCTGTCTTTGCTGTGTCCCGCTTCTCTGCTCTCCAGCACTGGTTCTAACTGGTGGTCAGGACTTTCACCCCTGGTGTGGTAAGTTCTGCTTTCTAGGCCAACACTACCCCTGATGTCGTGTGCTCAGTGCTACCCTCCATCTGTGTGTCCTGACAATGTGTCCAGTGTTTCCATCTGTATTTTGTATTGCAGGTTTGGGACCAGCCTTTTGGCTTAGGGCTTTTTTGGGTCAGGATCATCACAAGTAGCAAAATTTAAGGACTATATTTATTAGCAGAGCCCAGATGGATGTTGCAAATGGGAGAGCAGCCTGTGATAAAGCTGGACTGGTGCCTCTTGGGGTGTTTTGGGTTCAAAGGTACAGAGGTTGGTGTCTCTGCAGACACATTGGTTGTGTCTTGTGACAGTCACATGAAGGCGGGTCTGGCAGCCGCCATGTGCAGGCTGGTTCCCATGCCAGTGAATAGCTCCTTCATACAGCTCCTGCCTCCAGCTACGCCTTTCCCAAACAGCCTCTTCTGTGTCCTGCTCAGCAGCCAAGGCTGCTGGCTGGATGAATGAGAGATCACGTGCAGCCCCATGGAGCTGAGCATATGATGGGTCACCAGCTGCACTGTCTGTTTTGCCCATTTTTTCTTGGCCATCAAGTCACTGATTGTGTACTCCAGCTGGTGAGTAGAGGCCTACTGGAATCCAATGCTCCTGACCCATGTTCAGGGTATCCCAGAGCATCAAACACCCAGAGCATCTGCAGCCAGAGCTGAAACTCATGGAGTACCAGTACATGAGGTGGCTGCTGCAGGTACAGTTGACTCCGAGGTTCTTTAAGGATTAAGGGCTTCCTGACAAGACCAAGAATCAAGGTTTTTTGGCTGGTGAATAGCCAAGGATTAACCTATCTTGCAGTGAGACACAAGTGGGAGGAACAGCTCCTGGCTGCACCTGTCAGCATATGTTAACACCACTTTTGTTTGGCACCTAAGCCTCGAGGACTTTCTGTAGCAGCTGCATAAATGGAAAGCCTTGGCTAGAGGAATCACACCAGAAATAACCTCTGGAAAATCCTTAGAGAGTGGGACCCAGATAATGAACCAGTCATTTTGCTCCACTCTCCACACTAAAGCCATGAATTGACAAACATGAGTCCAAGTACCTGCCACCAGCTGATCCCAAGTACAGCTGAAGAGCCAGCAATGAAAGAAGATCTCTTGTCCGAAGACATTCAGAGGGAGCTTCAGGAAGCTTTTCCATGCAGCACACAGCACTGCTGTCTGTTGGGATAAGTCCCTTGGCCATAGTTACCTTATGGGTGGGTGAAACACAGGTTACTCTATCAGAGGAAAAATACTTGCTACCTTCCTCATCCAGGAGACAACTTCAGACCCTCAGTTATTGCCATCTGCCTTCACGATGCTTTATGGTGTTCCCTAGTAGGGGATTTTCTGGTGCAGATGCTCATCTTGACATCTGAGGAAGTTTCCCATCCTTTCCCTTCAGAGTTTCCTGACAGAGAACCTCAAAGAGAAGGATCTTGTGCCAAAAATGCCTTTTAGTCTTTATTTACTGAAGCTAGAAACTCAAAACGTTGAAATTATTCAAGAACAAAACCATATTGGGGAGGCAAATATTTAACAGATAATTTTTAAAACAAGTAGTAGATTTGGCTTGGATGGAGATCACTTTTATAGGTTTTGAATTGCTTTCTTCCCAGTATCCATCCACAATTTCAGTGTGATCATCACCTAAATGTAAGAATGACAGAAACAAAATCTCGTTCATGGTTTAGGCAGTTCCTGACTTTCCCAGTGGTAATTTTGCCTTCCATGCTGCCATCTCCTGGCTGGAAGAGATGTTAGATAGGGCGTGGAGAATAAAACATGGACAAAGAGAAAATATGCCAAATGTGACCCCCATACAGCCTACTTTTTATGGCATTTTATTTAAATATTTTAAACAGAAGTAAAATAATTGCTTTAAAGCACAGAGCATTCAGTTGAGACATTGAGGTGATAGGAAAGCTACAGGAGATATTTGACTATCATCTCCCAAATCCTTTCATACAACCTGATTCTCTACTTTCCTCATGCTGAAAGTTTCTCCTCCAGGAGTCCAGCTCCAAAGTCACAGCTGCAATTGGAAACTAGAACAAAAATTTAGATATTTTTTAAATATGGCAAGTCTATTTCTGGGCTATTTCATGGGATCCTGTTAGGTTGAATTACTGCAAATTCATCCCACCCTTAAAAATTATCCAAGGGCATTTTAAATGGTGGCAAAGGTGGAGATATTTTCTATTAAAGCTGCAAAATTTCTTCATTAAAGGGTTCCTTTTGGTGTGTTCTTGGCACAAAGACTTTGGTCTTTTTTTCTGCGAAGGGCTCAGCAAGAGTTGGAGGAGGAAGTTTTGCTGGGACAGATCCAGGTGGTTGAAGGTTCCCTTGGGGAATCACTTCATTATAGCTAACAGGACACTCCAGGTGGAGAGCTGGAATGTCTGGATGAAGATGGTGGAAGAGCTGTGCAGGCTGAGCAATAAGGATCCGTGGCTTGGTGCAAAATGATTTTCATCACTGATTACTCAAGGAAAAAGAAGACTGGATCTGGATGGAGAGTTTGGAGCAAGGGAATTGCCTCTCTTTATTAGGAGTCACTAAAATCTCTAGGGGCTTACCAGGACTGTAGGTTTTCACCAGTAGACAAACAGAAATAAAGAAGTAGGAGATGAAATAGCTGGTTTTTGATAGGGAAAAAAATCATTTGATATCCCAAGAGCTGTCTTATTTTTAAATGCTTCGTGCTTGGAATCGTTACAGACCATGCAGCGATTCACCTCTGGGGAAGGCCAGGCCAAACTGCACAAAACTATGTCCCAAGGGGAGATTGGGAAGCTGGCAGCCACACAGAAGAATCTGACTCTGGATGGGAGGTAGGAATCGTGGCTGGAGATGGCAGACAAGCCCTTCCTCTGTCCCTCTTGCTCTTCAACACCTTGTTGAGCCACCCAGGCTCCTTTGGAGCTCCACCTGCAGCATGAGTTACCTATCCTACTTTTTCTACATGACCATGGGCAGGCCCAGTCAGGTCTGGCTCACACCACAATTAAGTTTTGGTGACATGGGCCACACGTCCTGTCCCAAACCACCCAATCCCATGCATGAAACTGAAGTTTCTCTCCTTTGCTGAGGATAAGTAGCCACGCTTTCCTGGTAGAAATTGCATGGGTTTACCTCAGTCCATAAGACTGTGATAGTTTTGGGTAGAAAGACCTTTCCTAGTTAAGGCAGTTCCTCTTTCCATGACTTATTTCCAGGCCTCAACGAGCCAAGATGAGGTTTTGGGTGAAGGGAAAGCAGGGGGAGAAGAAGACCCCCCGTGAGAAGCTCGCCACCCAGTCTGAGCTGCTAGAGCTGTACGCAGAGCAGGAAGCCCCTGGCAGAGAGGCCATTCCTGGCTTGCAGCTTGGTGAAGGTATGTGGTGGGGGGACACAGGACCAGTTGGAAGGAGAGAGAAACTGGATTGGGAAATTGGGATATGTCCATGCTGGTTAATGTCTTTTAATTCATGGATGGTGTCAACCCAGAGTGATGGGAAGTAGGTTAGAGGGTGGGATCCATAACGGATCTCAAGGAATTCTGTGTCACTAATCCTTCCACCCACCATCTGGACATGGACAGATGTTTTCTCTCTTTAGGGAGGAAATAACCAAAGCAGAAATGACATTTAATCTTCCTGTGAGTTCTACACTGTGCTTTTCTCCTCCACAGGTTTATTCCAACGCCCCTCTCCCTGTTTTAGTGTCACAATTATTTTTCATCTGCTCCTCAATCTCCTTCCCTCTTTTCATTTATCGTCAGCAGAGTTGGGTCCTCATCACCTGACGCCCCCGCGGAGTCCTGAGCTGTCGGGCATCTACCGGCGGGAATTCAAGGAGAACAAGGAACCCTCTCCCAAAGTGAAGCGCAAGCGCAGCGTCAAGATCAGCAACGTGGCTCTGGAGCCCGTGCAGTGGCAGAACGACTCCCTGCAGATCATAACCAGTGCTAGTGATCTGAAGAGCATGGATGAGTTTCTCCTAAAAAAGGTAACTCCTGCTCTCAGTGTTCCGTAAATCAACGCAGAGATCCAAGAGCAGACAGAGGCAAAAAAGTAAAAATGGTCCTGTGGGTAGCTGTAGTAATGCTAATGATTCATCTAAGGGTGCCAGGGCAGGTCTAGAGAAGTTTCTGGTTTTCATGCAGGAGAAACCACCTGGTGATCATGGTGGAGCAGCTGCTTCTTAGTGCTGCTTCATCTCACGCCAGCTGTGCTGCAGCAAAAGAGACACGGGTGCAAAAACCCACCTTGTTCTTCCAGATGAATGAATTGGACAATGAGGATAGCAAGAAGGACACGCTGGTGGATGTCGTGTTCAAGAAAGCACTGAAGGAATTCCGACAAAACATCTTCAGTTTTTACTCCTCGGCATTGGCGGTAAGTGACCGGATGATGCGTGGGACTTCCACCTCCAGGAGAAACAGGATATTCTGGGTCCCCCTGGTGGTAGAGATGTTGCCAAGCTCTCCATTTCTGGTTTGCTCATCCCGAAGGATGGATGTGCTTCCTTTGTATTCAGTCCCATGATCTAAATTTGGACTAACTCTTCCTCATGAGCCAGCTCTCAGGATACATTGGGTGTAGATTCCTGATCCTCATTACATCTTTGCTCCCAGCCAAAGGGAAGATGACAAAAAGTCAATAAATTCCAATTTGTCACCCAAAGTGCCTGGAAACCTTTGTGTTACCTTTGCTAGCGGTGGAGATGTCTGATCCTTTTTTTCTTCTCTTTATTATACTTGGACTTTCCCCAAGCAACTGGAAGCTGGTGAGGCTACAATAATTGTCTGGAGAAGAAAAAGTCTCCAGAAAAATCTGGCCTGTATAAAAATCACTTTTCTTTTTGCTTCTGTTTCCTTAAAAGATGGACGATGGGAAAAGCATCCGCTACAAGGACCTCTACGCCTTATTCGAGCAGATTCTGGAGAAGACCATGAGACTTGAGCAGAGGGACTGGAGTGAGTCTCCAGTTAAAGTCTGGGTCAATACCTTCAAAGTCTTCCTGGATGAATATATGATAGAGTACAAACCCCTGGACTACACTGCAGGGAAGGTACTTGGCATTTTTCTTAAACCTCCTTGAAAATTTGGGAACTGTCTTTCCGTGGGGTTGTGCCTTTGTAGACACCTGGGACCCTCTGTTGTCTTCTCTGCTTTAAGCTGAGCTGGACAAGGCAAAGTGTGACTCACTGGTTGTGTGTCACTGGGCTCAGCCAACCCCAGATCACATTGGGCTGAAGGATTAGATGTTAGCTCCAGGGCAAAGCTGCTACCAACTGTGGATGGTTGGAAAGGCAGCTCCTGGTGATTCTTTAGTTCTGGGGGGGTTTGTTCAAACTTTGAGGGACACTGAAAGAGATAAACCCTCTCAGGTCTCCTGACCACTTCCCAAGTGACCATACACATCACCATGGGCTGGGTTGCAGGAGAAGAGGATGTGGGCAGTGGTTCAGGTATCATTTCTAGAGCAGTAAGAGCCTACACTGTGTCACAGACCTGATCTCACTTCCTGCTCCATATTGTCTGCAAGGCTGACCATGGGATCAGAGGCTGGGCTTGGGAGATGGTGTCTGTTCTACAAATATCCCATTTCCTGGTGCTTCTGCTCTGAGTCTTCTCCAGCCTTCTCTCTAGGCAGGTTTTCTGCAGAGCAGGCTGAGCATCATGTTCCCCTTGAGTCACTGCTGGTGGGGTCAGAGCTGGAGCAGCAGCTACTCCCAGCTCTAAGATGAAAATAGGAAGAGCTGTCCAGGAAAATACCAAAACTGGAGTGGTCCATAGGAGAGTTTTCTAGAGTGACTCTTCTGAGGCTGTGGGTGCACTGGAGGATGGGGCTGGAAGGCACTGGGCAATGTTAGATATGAGCCTTCTGTACTCTTTACCTGGCAAAATTGCCCAAAAATTGAGTTAAATCTCTTTCCACCAGGTGCCAAAAACAGAACGAAAAAAGAGAAGGAAAAAGGAAGCAGATGTGGTAAGTTAAGCCTGCACATTAAAAAATCAAAGTCCTTGGGGCCAGAATGTCAAGAGACCAGCTTGTGACATATCCTGGGCTGAGATCTGAACGTCAGCCCTGAAAGGACATGTTAGAAAGATTTCAAGGTGGATTTGCTTTGCTTGATCAAGGATCACTTGGGTTGGCTCTGAAAACACATCCCTTATCAGCCAAGACATAAATGTAATGTTGAGGGTTGTTAGAAAAGGGCTAAGAGCAAAGCATTTTACTTTCTGCATAAGTTTATAGTGTATGTTTTACATCTCCAGGATCAGACATGGAGGACATTACATCTCCTGTTTTCCTAAGAGATATGATGATAATAAGAAGGGTGCAGGTCCAGAGCCAAAGGGGCCACAGATGCATAGAAAACCTTCTTAACATGAAGTAGTTGACCTGCCAAGCTCAGTCAGAGTTTCTAACCTGCTTCCGTGATGGTTCAGTTCCCCTACAAGATGGATGTTGGTTTGGGTTGTTTATGGGGTTGCTGGGCTGAAAAGGAAACAAAAATACCAAATAAAAGCAAGAGCTAAAGTTGAAGAGCTGACTGTGTTCATCTCTCCATTTTGCAGCAGGCTGAGCACTAGCTCCCTTTTCTCACCACCCAACCTTTATCCTCCAGGTGGAAGAGCACAATGGCCACATTTTCAAGGCGACCCAATACAGCATCCCCACATACTGTGAATATTGTTCCTCCTTGATCTGGATCATGGACAGGGCTTCTGTTTGTAAATGTAAGCACCCTTTCTTTGATCCTTTTCTTGTGCTTCTATCACAGTGATGAATTTGGGGATTTTGAAATGTGTTTATTGCTGTTTCCTTCAACCCCATGCTCAGATAATTTTGATTTTTGTGACACCTGAAGAGCTTTAGGGACAGGTCTTAAGGTTTCTGAAGTCAATTAGTAAGTCCATCCCAGTAGTCCTTCCTGGCACAGTTAATGACCTTTGTGTTATACATCTTTTCCCATCAGGCTATGTGGCCATCCCATAAGGTCAGACACATTTAACTGTCACAGTAGGAAAGATGGTAAAGTCAGGTATGGAAATGTGTCCCTAGGATGCCTATGGGGATCCTGACCTTGGAAAACTCATTGGCTTGACCTCCAGGCATGTGAATTTTTGGGGAGATCATGAAAATGGAGGAGGGATGATGGAAAAGCCTGATCCATCTCTTTTTGGAAAAACTCAAGAGATGGATTAACCTTTCCATCATCCCTTCTCCATTTCTCTGATTAGGTTGGCAGCATCAGCCCTGGAGCATTTCAGGCCCAGTGCTGGAGGAATACAAAGCACATGCCATTTCCAGTCTCAGAGGGTATTTGTGTCTGATAGCTCAGAGTGACTCATGGATTATAGTTTGAGTTGATCTGTTGGAGTGGGGGGAGGGTTTAATATTTCACGGATATAAATATGGCACCTTTAATTTTAAAAGCTTCATTGTTTTTGTTTGAGTGGATCTGATGCAGACTTGGCCCCTGGAAACTGCAAATCCAACATGCTTTTGACTTGGTAGTTCTGAGAGGTGCTACTCAATTCATATGAATTCCTGTTTCTCCATCAATGTGACTTTTGGGATAATTAAACACTCCTTTTCTCCATTGCAGTATGTAAATATGCTTGTCACAAGAAGTGCTGTCTTAAAACCACGACCAAGTGCTCCAAAAAGGTAAATGTCTCTCATTGCTTTGCTTTCATTAAATACGTTGAGACAATGATCCCAAATTTGTAAAAAAATTATTGGAGGTACAAAGCTTGATAGAATGCTGGAAATAACCCTCCTTTCAGCAGGAGCTTAGACCAGAGATCCCCAGAGGTCTCTCCAACCAGAGTTTTGTAGATATTTTGGGAATTATGCGGTGATGAGTCACTGTAGATCTGCTCAGTCATGCAGCAGATGTTGCAGTGTCGTTCCCTGCCTCATAACCACACGGAATAATAGGAATTTCCCTAGCTTTGTAGCTTTTAAGGATTTGGAAATGTGGGGTTATTCTTGGGAATACAGGCTTTTTCTCACACTGACAGTCCTTGCTTGCTGTTGCTGAGCAAGGAAGGGCAGGTGGAGGATGTCCACCGCCCTCTTTAGAGGGGAATTAAATATTGTTTACTGGATTTAAGTGTATGGGGAACAGGGAATGAGTGCAGCAGGTCATCCCAGCTAACAGTGAACCATCAAGATTTGGTGGGGGTTTTTTTAAATAGCTTATTTTATGTCCAGAAGAAGGAAGTAGAGTCAGGATGAGTGGAAAGTTTTATCAGCTCCATAGGAGGCTTCTCAGGAGAGAACAACCTCCATAATACACAGCCCCCAGAAAGCTGCATGAGTCCATTTTTCCCAAGGAATAATCTGAATATATGCATTGAAGATTGTGTGTGTGTGTGAATATATTTGTATTTTGAATATATATAGAACTTTCGCTGCACTCTTCCCCTTTCTGGCACTATTTCTGCAAGAGCTGGGAATGCCTCGTAAGAGTTTGTGCTCTAAAATCTGGGAAGTTCATTGAGGTCTTTGATTAATTTTTTCAGACATTCTTGGAGCCGCCTTCTTTGTTGTGATTTCTCTGCACACGGAAGTTTTTGTGCTGCACCCAAGGAAGCACGTTCACTGTGTTTTCATGGGTAGATTTGCACTGGGCAGATAGAAGTTCTCTAGGAAGCCTCCAGTTTCTCTGTGCTTGGTAAATTTGGGTTCTTCTCAGTGACAGGGAGCTACAAACCTTCAGTCATGAGAAAGAAATAACATGGGGACCTTCCACACATCTGCTCCTAAGGTTTGCAGGATCAATGAAAGAATGATATTGAGTGGGAAAAAGAAAAATGCAGGAGTGATTGTAAGGGGAGGCACTACCTTGCTGAAGGTGGAGTTGCATCTCACCTTTCTTTGGCTAGGGCTGACAATTTGTGGCAGTATTTTATTGGATCTTTTGACTTTTCCCATCCAGAATCTCCTGTGCAGGAGGACTTTCTTCACATGTGAATTTGCCAGATAACAGCTCTCCAGTGAGCATTTGCAGCTGGCAAAAGGGCCCTTCCTGACAGGTGTAGATGGGTCTTTTCATGTCCTTTTTTTGGCATCTTGTTTGTTCACTGTTTGTAACTGTCAATGCTTCCAGTTGATCTAAACACCCAAGATTCAGATTTGCCTATTCTCCTTTGTGCATCTTTGGGAGGTGAAATCATCCCTGGAGATGGTGCCAGAGGGGCAGGAGGTCGAGGAGGGCCATGCCCAGCTGCATTGGCTCTGCCAGGCTGGGAATATAACTACAGTGGGGCGGTTAAAGAAAGAAAATCCAAACTTTTTGCCTTCAGGTGCATGTCCAGAGACCGGGTTAGCATTGCAAGACCTGTGTCCTGTCCTGTCCTCCTTCATTAGACTCACACATCTCCTGGATCAGACCGAAGGACTCTGAATAATGGGATCCAAAGCTGCACCAGCATTGCATGGCAGAAGGATTTTAATGCCTTTTTCCCTTTTCCTGTGCAGCACGACCCCGAGCTCTCACCGCGGCAGTTCGGTGTGGAGCTGTCCCGGCTGACCAGCGAGGAGCGGGCGGTGCCGCTGCTGGTGGAGAAGCTCATCAACTACATCGAAATGCATGGGCTGTACACAGAGGGCATCTACAGGAAATCAGGATCCACCAACAAGATCAAGGAGCTGCGCCAAGGCCTCGACACAGGTAAGAGGAAGGGGGAAGAGATCTTACATGGGGAGGAAAATCTCTGCAGCAGCAGCAAAGTTGGATGGGAGGAAGGTGGAATGCTTCAGCATTCCTGACTCCGGGCTGTGCAAGGAATGATTTTGCATTAGCAGCTATAACTCAGGTCTCCAACTCATGGTTTTTTTGGCAGCAATCCACAAAAAAAAGTCATTCTAATTGAGGGAAAGTACTGCCTTACTTATACCCCAGAAAAGAAATCCTGCTCCCACCTGAATTTACTTGCCCTGGAAAATGTATTTCTCTCAAATTTTACCATGTGGAGCTGAAATCAGGTGCTGGATTTGTTGCCATTATAGGCACGTAAACATTTTTTATTTTAGAGTACTTTATGATAGAACGACTTGGGTTGGAAGGGACCTTTAAAGGTCACCTTGTCCAGCCTTGGGCTTTGTATTGATCATTGTCTCTTGTTCTTTTCCTTCTTGCTTCATCTGGTGCCAAATCCAGACATCGAGAACGTGAATTTAGATGACTATAACATCCACGTCATTGCCAGCGTGTTCAAGCAGTGGCTCCGAGATCTGCCCAACCCCCTCATGACCTTTGAGCTCTACGAGGAGTTTCTGCGGGTGATGGGTGAGGAATTTCCCTCACTATCCCATTCTCTTGGTAGAGGGAAGTGGTGGCCACTTTTAGTGCCAAACTTTTCATTCACTCTTCGGAGCCGAACCAGCTGGTTTCGCCAAATTGTATTTACCTGGTTTCAAAGTCTGATTTTTTGGCTATAAAGGGTTTTTTATGCAAAACCTCGAGCGATTTGATCTCAATTTGATGGTTTTTGCATCATGGTTCAGCTAATTTCTGCCCCAAAGTTCTATCTTATTAGTAGTAAAAAGAAGTACTATTTTTAGAAGTACCATTTTAAATAGGAGGAAGAAGTAGAAGCTGCCCCTAAATGCTGGTGGTTTCTCCACAGGCCTCCAGGAGAGGAAGGAGACAGTGCGTGGGGTGTACTCAGTCATCGACCAGCTCTCCCGCACCCACCTCAGCACCCTGGAGCGCCTCATCTTCCACCTGGTCAGGTATGCTGGGCCTGGGCAGCTTTAGGGAAAGGCAGGATGGTCAGGCATCCTTCCCACCAGAACAGCTGAGGCTTTTGCATCTCCCAGGAGGTGGCCACGGAGCTGTTTCTCCAAGGAATGTTGTGTTGATGAGTGACCTCTGCTGTGCTCTGGATACTTGTGGTTCCCACAGCTCTGTGGTGCCTCTCACCACTGCAGGGACAGGTTTTTGGGTGGAAAGGGCTGGTTGTTGCCTTGGGAATGTCTGAGATGTCTTGAGGTTTGTCTTTTCTCCCTCAAAGCCAGATTGCACCATAGAACTAACATGTCCTCTCTTCACCTATGACCATGTGCAAGAGGTGCACTGGAGGTGCCTCCACCTCTGACTTCTCTCTTAATCCCTATTTTTTCAGGATTGCCCTCCAAGAAGAGACCAACCGCATGTCGGCCAATGCCTTGGCCATTGTGTTTGCTCCCTGCATCCTCCGCTGCCCCGACACAACAGACCCACTACAGAGTGTTCAGGACATCAGCAAAACCACCACGTAAGAGCCCGGGACTGGGTGAGCCAGCTCCACCACCACATCACCATCCACATCTTGGTAACCCGTAAGAATGTCAAATGGCTCAAAAATTGAGAGCTTTGACATTAAGTGATAAACACATAGTAATTTATGCATCTAAATGTAAATAAATGCATCTGCATGAAGATATTTCAAATTCTCTCGATCCCCAAGAAGTTGTTAAATGAGGATTTTTAAGTGATGGAGGGTCCCCAAGAGTGGATAAGCTTCTGTTCCTGCCTGGCAGGAAAAGGTGGAGGTTGTGCTGACATGGTTCTATAGTTAATGTAGTTCATTTTTGGCAAGCAGATCTTGATTCTTTCTTGATTTTGACTTTTTTTACTGAAGGAAGTGAATTGTTTGCAGCAATAGTAATATTAATATACTTAGATTTATTTATGGTGTTTGCCATAATTGAAAAGGTTTTACAGGGAAAAAGTGAAGCACTTGCCCAGATTCAGTTTGGCTAAATAGGTTTTAAAATAGATACTGGAGTCAATTATAATAATGAAAACCCTCCAGTGAAGGGCTGGGCTTCTGAAAGAGGTGGGTTTACCTCCACTAAGTATTAAAATTGTTGAAAACCATTGAAGACATGTTTGGAGACCCAGCTGGCAGGAACACCTGTCCTTTAACAGGATTTCATTGTAGCTTCTCTCTCACACTTCAGCTCCAGCACATCCTCTCATTTTATTACAAGGAAAGAACTATTTTTTTCCTTAAACACCCTCCTGACAACATTAAACAGTCGGTTCAGTTACACAAGCTGCTGCAGAGTTACTGCATGGAAGTGAGTTGGAATCAGCCTGCCTTCTCCAGGTTTATATTCCACTGCTCCCTCTTCCATGGGGAGTAAATTTCTCTGGTGGGATCCTTGGTGATCTTTAATATCTCTAGGCTGTTCCTCAATGCATCCCTAGCCCATGATCACTCTTTTCAGGAGAATTTTCACCCCTCTCTGGCTTCCATCTGGAGCTTTCCTCTCTGTGCTCTTCCCTCAGGGCAGATCTTCAAAATAATCCTTTCCTTGTAATAAAATGAGAGGATGTGCTAAGTGAGAAGCTACCAGGAAATCCTCTTGAAGGACAAGCCAAGACAAGACAGAGCAGCTCAGATCAAATGGCTTCCTCCTCCCATTTTGTCTTCTTTTGGGTTTTTTCTCCCTTAGTTGCGTGGAATTAATTGTCATCGAGCAGATGAACAAGTACAAGGCTCGTCTCAAGGACATCAACAGCCTGGAGTTTGCAG
This sequence comes from Illadopsis cleaveri, assembly GCA_013399915.1. Taxonomy (NCBI): domain Eukaryota; kingdom Metazoa; phylum Chordata; class Aves; order Passeriformes; family Timaliidae; genus Illadopsis; species Illadopsis cleaveri. Next base: position 221,594 of record VXBB01001401.1, read on the forward strand.
AGAACAAAGCCAAGAGCCGCCTCTCCTTGATCCGCAGATCTATGGTGAGGTGCCAAAGCCCCCTGTGTTCCCTGTCTTCTCTTTGCCCCTGAAGCCACCCTACCTTATCTTCTCCTGCTTATCCCAGCCTCCCAAACCTCTCCCAAACTCCCACACCATCTCCACCAGGACAGGGACCCTCAGCCCCATGGTGGCTCCTCACCTTTGCAGGGAGTCATACCAAAGCACAAGGAGGTGGGAGCAGTCCATGGAAGTGTCACTCCTGCTCAGATGTTCCTGATCAGCATGTCCATCTTCATTTGAGCTTGTTTGGTCCTGAGTTGAGTCAAGCCTTTCAGTGACCAGCTCAACATCACCCCGTGGGTGACTGAGACCATTGTTTTTCGTGCTCAATCACTTTATCTGAACCCAAAATGAGTTCCCCAGAGGCTCTCCCTGCTCCTGCACTGCCTTTTTGGGAGCTTCAAACCCATCTCATTGAGCTTCCATGCTTGTGGGGGCTGGCAGGCTGCGGATGCACCTGTGCTTGGCTTGCTGGGCTGCGGGAGAGGGACGGACCTGGCGCAGCACGGTCAGTACAGGCTTGGGCTGAGGAGCTGAGCGGCCCCTCTGCTTGGACCTGCCCCCTGTGATCTCAGGGGCACGTTGCTTCTACCTTTTGGGGATGAAATCCAAGCAGGGGCTGCCCAAGATTGTGGAGCTGGTGTTGCAGAGCTGCCCCACTCATCTCAGTTAACCGAAAAAACCTCAAACTGAGCAAAGCGGGTTTTTGGAGGGGCGGCGGCATGTGCACTCTAACCTTCTGCTTTCCTTTTCATCTCCTCTCTAATCCAGAAGCCCGTACTAATTGCAGTTAGATTTATGAGCATAACCCGCAGTTCAATCCCGGTATGTATCAACGGCAGCTGCCGCCTCCCTCGTTGTGTGTCACCGTCGCTCATTCCAGCTCTGTCTCACCGGCCATTGTCTGTGACCTGTCCGGTTCCCGCTGCTCCTCGGAGCCGCCGTTCCTCCAGCAGGTCCCCTGGGCACAGGAGTTTGGGGCCGGTGCTCGGCCATCCCTGCACGCAGCTCCTCAGAAATACCCTTCCTACTTACTTTAATTTTCTATTTTATTTTCTTTTTCCATCCTGTGCTTCCCTCTTTTTTACTTTGCTTGACTCATCCCTTCCCGCCTCAGTTTCTTCTCACTCAGGATGCGTTTCAGCATCAAGTTGCTTTCACAGCACTGCTGTTTCTGAAGATGGTAAATAAAACCCTCAGCTTGGATGTCTTGGAGATCACGAGGCATCCAAAGGTCTCCTCCTCCTTCTTGGAGGAGGAGCACCACCACTCTGAACACAAGGTCAGGACACTCAGGTTTGAATAAGGAGGAGACCAGCAAGCCCTGTATTCCCCAACTTCATCCCAGATTGAGTTTGAGTTCTGTGAGATTGTGACAGGCAAGAAAAGCACTTGCAGGATTTTGGGAAGTTCATAGGGCTGTTTTCTTTTCTAATAGGCTCAGCCCATGATGAAAGTTCCCTTAGTTTCCCCCCCATTCTTCCACATCCATGAGTATCAGGAGGTGAAGGAGAGCAAAATTTGAGCTCTGCTCCCCTGAGCACGGCATTTCTCAGGGGCTTAAGTCCACGAGCCAGTGGGATCTTTGGGATCTTGGGGCTTTTGGCTAATAGGATTCAGGGAGCTGTGCTTCAGCTCAGGAGCCCACGTGAAAAGTGTCATCAGAAGAACACCGGGGACGGGAGAGGCTTTGCTGACAAAGAAAGATCTCTGAGATGTGATGTTAAAAGATGAAAGGGCTAAAATGGATGAAATCTGGCTTTTAAATGGAAAAAAGGAGGATCCTTTAACCTGAAAATCTGCTCTGGTCACATGGCTTGTCAGGAAGACCCAGGGATGCTACAGTTACAGGGGTTAAATAGGAAGAGCAAAATTGAGCTGGAACAAGCTCTTCAACCCCAAGGAGATACAGATTCTTCCTGGATGATGGTTGTCAGGGAAGGGTGGCAAGTCCTGGATGGACATCTCATAGTCCTGGTCATGTCAGGATCTGGAATGTAGATGAGATGTCTGGTTATGATAAGGGTTAAGATAAAAGCTGTTTAATCTCTGCCATGTCCCTCATCTCCAAGAATCCTTTTTCTTCTGCTCCATGGAGCAGATCTATGGAGCTGGTCCTCAGAAGATTAAAACAACTCCACCTGTATATCTCCACCTGTATATCTCCACTGCCACTGTTTGTGTCATTTTTCGTTTTCAGTTTCGGTACTAAAAAAATTAGATAGTTCTTCAGAGCTGCATTAGATCAGAGCCAGTTCAGCTGTGGATACAGATATCCACATTGATTGTCTTACAGTGGACCACTGGAGGTGGTCCTGGTTTCTGGATCTCCTGTACATGAGACATGGCAGGGCATGGACAAGATAATTAGGTGGGAGCTCCTGTTTGCTGAAGGGGTCAGTGAGACCCTTGTGATGCTCAGGAAATACCAAGGGTGGATGAGGGAAGGATGTGAGACTTGATCCAAGGATAAAACCGGAGCCAGGTGCCCTGAAATCAAAGCCTTGGTGATGCTCCCACTCAAAGCCACCATCAAGCTTCCCATCGCACAGGCTGTGGGCTTTGTGGGAACCCATCCTGCTGCCAGCGGGGCTTGCTTGGACCTGGACCAGGTTGCACTTGGTCCATCAGCATCATCCTCACCACTGCCTTCCTCACCACCTCCATCCCCAGCCCCTCCAATGTGTTGAGTCCTGGTACTTCTCCCAGCCTGAGGTTTTGGAGGGTCCCAGGTGCATCCGGCAGCAGCACACTGAGGACCGATGTCTGGGGCCTTCTTCTTCACTCCTTGGGAGAGCAGTGTGGTTGGTACCTCAGTGTTTGCCCCATCACCTCGGCTGGTGGTGGTGACACTGTTGTCTCTCCTCAGGGCAAAGGACGCGTGCGGCGCAGCGCCTTCCCCAGCCCCGCATCCCCTGTCACCGGGCGCTTGCCCTCAGTGACCGACATCCCTGAGGAGACCATGAGCAGCGAGGAGACCATGGAGATGGAAGTGACAGAGCAGCAGCAGGTGGCCATGCAGCAGGAGGAGAAGGTGCTGACTGAGCAGATCGAGAGCCTGCAGAAGGAAAAGTGAGTCTGGCCATGGGTTCAAGCCACGTCCCCAACCTCTGGATGTTGCTTGACATCATGTGGTTGACAACTGGAGGGCTCCATCCCTCCATGACCTCTTGGTACATGTGCATCCCTTTCTCTCCTCCACCTTTTTGGTCCTGTTGGGTCAATGGGGCTGGGTTGGCTTTGCAGGGAGGAGCTGACATTCGAGATGCTGACACTGGAGCCCCGCGCCTCCGACGATGAAACCCTCGAGTCCGAAGCCTCCATTGGCACAGCTGACAGCTCTGAAAATCTGAACTTTGACTCCGAAGGAGCCATCTCCGATCGCTCGGGTAAATCCAGGTGTTCCTGGGTTTATGATGGAGTGGTTTGGGTAGGAAGGGACCTTCAAAGGTCATGGAGTCCACCTTCCTGCCATGGGCAGGGACACTTTCCACCATGTATTTCAGTCACTTTGGGAAGGGTTATTTGGAATTTTCAAGTTTATTTAAAGTTGGCAGTTCAAATGTATGCAGAGAGGGGGGTTAAGGGTTCAAGCACGTGGCCCTGGAGGGGATATGTGGGAGCAGCCAGGGCTGGTGGGGAGGTGAACATTCTTCCAGCGCTGTCACATTATCTGGGGTGATGCTGCCCCCACTGAGATGCTGGGAATGTTGTCNGGCTGGTGGGGAGGTGAACATTCTTCCAGCGCTGCCACATTATCTGGGGTGATGCTGTCCCCACTGAGATGCTGGGAATGTTGTCCTGGCTTCAAGGGCATGTGTCCCCAGGGAGCGGTGCAGTTGGATACTGGGTGGTGTCTGGGTGTTGACCATCCACGGTCCTTCTGCCCCTGCAGAGAGAAGTGTAGCACTTACTTCCCTGCGCCCTGCCAAGGCCGAGGGGCCGAGCCGGCTGCGACGGCACCCGAGGATGCGGCTGGACCCAGCGGAGCCAACCGACACCCCCATCTCCTCCTCCTCCTCCTCCCAATCGTCCACCTCCTGCTTGCCCCACCTCCCCCGGAAGCGCTTCCAGATGTACTCCAAATCTCCTTTTTACCGAGCAGGGGCACATGGCGAGACCCCCGAAACCCGGGCGAGCCCCGAGGGCCTGGCAGGGCCCCTCCGTTATCCCGAGGACCGGCCGCAGTTCACCACGCGCGGGACCTTCAACCCGGAGAAAGGCAAACAGAAACTGAAGAGTGTGAAAACTTCCCCCCCAAAAACCAAAGAGCCCCCGGACGGGGGGCCTGGAGGGGGACGCAAGAGGAACCCTGAGGCCGATTGCGCCGCCGCCCAACCCCTTGTCCTCCTGGGGAGCAATGAGTTCATGGTCTGAGATGCTCCAACCCAGGGCTACGTCCGTGCCGGGGCATCCAGCCCATTGGCAGTGCTTTGATGGCTTCCTCGTTAACGCCAGGAGATGAATTCTTAATTTAAAAGGCCAGGAGGGGACAGTTTTAATGGTGGCCTTAATGATTTGGGGGAGTTGAGATCTTCAGGTGGCCGAGGGGGGACAGGGATGGGAGGCACTGGCCGGCTCCTGGCCCTTCCCCTCGGAGTGTCCCATGATGTCTCAGAGCATCCGCCACCAAATCCTCGTGCCGAATCACCATCGCCTGTTGGTAGGAGCAAACCAAGCCTAAAAGTCCCATGGGAGCACCCCGAGCCAGCTCCACTGCAGCCAAGCCCTCCCCGCTTTAACCACCTCATCCACGCCAACGCCGAGTGCATGGAAAAGTGTTAAAACCTGCCAAAAATCACCTTTTCCCTTTGTTTTTTTATTTTTTAATGAGACCTAAACACCTTTCCTCCTTTTTTTTTTTTCCTGGNAGAGGAGGGGAGCAATTGGCTGAGCCATCCTTGGTGTCACCACTGGTGTCACCAGCTATCACTCAATAAAACATGGAGTTTTATTTTCAGCAAGAAATCCCTGGAAGTGTAATTAGCCCATCATAACACATCATAGGACTAATTAACGATACTAGTTAGTGACTCAGTTTATAATCCCTCCCCAGTTGTCTCATCATCATCCTCGGTGGCACCTGGAGAAGCTCTGGGTACCAGCAAACCTCTGGAAAGGCAAAATTAGGAGCCCCAGGGCACTAATTAGATTTATAAAGGCTGGATCTGTCCTTCCACATCAGCTGGGCTGGGGCTCATCCTTTCCCAAAATGCCATCAAAAATGGGGAAAATAGCAAAAATGGAGTTTTCCTGAGTATTTTGTCTTTTCCCAGCATGCCTGGGTTTGGCTGAGCTGCTCCTCGGTCCCCTCTCCCCCTGCTCATTCCAGGGATAGTTTATTTATTGGGGTTATTTTTTATTTGATATTTGAAATTTGATCTTTTTTTTTCATGTTATCTTTAATTTTTTTCAACGAGGGAAGTGACAGATGCCGCAGGGAGAGTGGGAACAGCACTGGCCTCGGCGCTGCATCCTGGGAGTGGAGCAAGACCAATCACCCCCATCCTTGGGGGAAAATGGGATTTTCCCAGCCCTAGAGGGGAAAACAGGGCTTTGGGGACCAACCTGGATGCACTGGGAAGGTGGATGGTGACCACAAAAGAGGGAACTCCTGGGGAGCCACCCCAAATTCTCTGGGAGCTGGGATTGCTGGGAGCATCTGAGTGCTTCGTGCCAAACCAGCCTTTTGAGCCTCTTGAACTAAAAACCCCAGAATTGCCCTTAAAATAGCCCCAAGGGAGGAGATCCTGGGGACAAGTGAAGGGTCCAGCCTCATCCTCAGTTTTCTCATCCCTGTGGGATGAGAGCAGGGACATCAAATCTGGCTCGGGCAAATATATATATATATATACANTAAGGAATATTTGTTACTTTATATATATTTTAATGTATTTCTTGTCTATGTAGAAACATATTTAATGTTATATGATTTAAACATATATTTAATATATGTTTAATATGTATGTCTATATATGTTTCTTCACATACATTTATATATTTCTTTATATAAAGAGTCTTTCTCTGTAAAGAAATATATAAAGGAAATATATAGTATATATAAAGAAATATATTTTCTCTCTATTCTTCATATATGTAAAAATGTATGGAATGTAGGGAAAATATGTAAATAAAATAGATCTCTNATATATATATATATATATGTATAATATCCAGCTCTGGCAGGAGCTGAGCAGGACTGGAGGGATAATGGTGTGTTCCAGGGCCCCCTTCCCCCGGCATCTCCCCTGCTCCTTCCCAGCCCTTCCCTGGCAGGATTTGGGGTCCCAGAGGGTTTTCCAGAGGGCTGAATGTACTGACTACTGGAGGGCTGCAAGAGGAATTATTGTTATTTTTCACGGAAAGTTTTCTAAGTAATTTATAAAGTCGCTGCTTGTAAACTAAACAGAGTCTGTATGTAAGAGGATATATTATCCCGCGTCGCCCGCGCTCGGAATCTTGTACAAACTGACAAAAACAGACAAATAAAAGTGTCATTCTGCAAAGGCCAAGAATTCCCAGTGGGACGCTGTTCCTGCCACCCCCTGCCCACATCCCGGGGGTCTGAGGCTTGTTCCATTTGTTCCATGGGGTTATGAAGTTGTGGATTTTCCCGATCCCCATGTGGATGGAGCAGCTCAACATCCCGATCCCGTGTGGCTGGAGGAGCTGGGATGGGGAGCCAGAGCTCCAGATCACTTCCCTTCAGATTGTTTAATGCTGGTTATTCACATTCTCATTATTTATGTTCAGAGAATTTCTATTTCTCTTACTTGTTATTCACATTATTTTTATTTATGTATATACAGGTGATTTATAAAAAAATTATTTTAATCAGATAATTTATATTTGATTTATATTTAGATAATTTATTTTCATTTTTTTCTATATTCAGATTATTTCAGATTATTTCTCTTCAAATTAGTTTTAGGTAGACTATTTATTTTCAATTTATTCCTATTCAGATTATTTCATTTTATTTCTGTCCACATAATTTAATTCAGATGACTTCCAATGGGATTATGTTTTTCTTATTTATATACAGTTTGTTTATTCTCAATTTATTTCTATTTATATTATTTCAGATTATTTTGCTTATTTTCTATTTTTATTTGGATTATTTAATTAAGGAGATTTTTATATTCCAATAATTTACATGCATTTTATTTCTATTAAGATTATTTAATTTCATTTTATTTGTATTTGTACTATTTCATTCCCATTTTATCCAATCAGATTATTCATATTCATCTACTTACAATAAGATAGTTTATTTTCGGTTGATTTCTGTTCTCAATATTTCAATTTATTTCATTTCATTATATTTTTTTTAAATTATTTCATTCAGATTCTTTCCAAAAGATTATTTCCAAACAGATTATTTATATTCATCTTTTTTATATTCAGATCATTTCAGATTATTTATTTTTATTTTATTTTTATTCCTCTTTTTCTATTTTTCTTACTTATATTGATTATCTTACTTATATTGATTATTTAATTCAGTTTATTTATACTAATTTTACTTATATTTAGTTTATTTCCATTCAGATAATTTATTTTCAAGATAGTTCTATTCAGAGTCTTGATTTTTATTTATTTCTATTCAGGTTATTAAC
>VXBB01001401.1:246587-262329 GCA_013399915.1 Illadopsis cleaveri
TCTCATAGTGTCCCCCCCTTTCCTGACCCCTTGGTAGTGTCCCTTGCACCTGTCTGGCAGCGTTACACTCCCTGTCCCTGGCTGTGTCCCCCAGTACGACAATTTCCCCCAACCCTGATCCACTGGGAGTGTCCTCCAGTCTGGCAGTGCCCTCTGTCCATGACCCACTTGCACTGTCCCCATCTCAGTGTGTGTGTCCCTCCCATGAGCCCCTGGCAGTGTCCCCCAGTTTCTCCAAGTCTCCCCCTCTCTGACCCCTCCATTCCCCTGGGCTATGTCTCCCAGCCTGGAAGTGCTCCCCTGCTCCCACATCTGCCAGTGTCCCCTGACTCCCACTGGGAGTGTCCCCCACTCTGGTAGCATCCTCCAGCCCTGACACCCTGGCTGTGTCCCCCAATCTGTCCAGGTTACCTCAGTGATCTGCCATCAGTGCCTCCCACTCTGGCAGTGTCACTGCTCTCACAGCAGTGTCCCTTTCCCCCGACCTCCTGGCCGTGTCCCCCATACCCACAGTGTCCCTCACACCCATTAGTGTCACTATAATCTGTGTGCTGCCCTTCACCAGAGCCACACCAGATCTGTCACCACTCCTGTGAGCCGTCCATGGCACATGGGGCAAGACAAATGCACCAAGTGTAACCCCACCACCCAGGTCAGACACCCACAGGTGCCCCATCATGCCACCCTACCACCCAGGTAGAGTGTCCCACCATGATGTGCATTCCCTGCCCAGGACTCAGCCACCTAGCACTGGGGAAGGAGCTCCCTGCAGTGTCCCCAAGTCCCAGCTGCAGGTCAGATGCCACGTAGGATGTGACATCCCAGGTTGGCCTCATCCACTGGGAACAGCATCCTGATCTAGGCTGCAATCCAACTCCATCCATGGCATCAGGTTTCAGCCCTCTGTGCTGGGCAGAGGAGCGGGGCCACAGCCCTGTCACCATCCCCAGGGCCACTACTGCCAGTCAAAGCTATGATGTCCTTGCCGCCGGTGCAGAAGCTGCTGCGGCAGCTACCGGTGGGGGCGGTTGGCTGGCCCAAAACTCCAGAGGGTGGTGATGTGGCCGAGGAGGTGACAAGCCCGGTGCTGGCCACCGAGGCTGGACAGCCCACCTGCTACAGCGCCCTGCGAGCCGATGAGCTGCGGCCACTCGCCGGCACCAAGCCCACAGTGGACACTGGCACCGGGCCACCACCGCGGTAAGACTCCCCCATGGCGCGCCCCCAGGACCCTCTGGTGATGGTGGCTGTGGATGAGCATCATCCCATGGGTGTCACCCTCAGTTGCTGCAGGTAGACGGAGCCTTGCAGGTGGCCCCAGTTTAGGGGGGGACCAGTGTCCCTTAGAAAAGAGGCTGGTGGCATTTTCCCAGTCCAGGGAGGGGGACCAGGGAAGGGCTTTGCATCGGAGTGTGCTGGCACATCCATGCCACTATGTCCATGAGGGGACAAGGGACACTCAGCCAAGCCAGGATGGAGCTGGTGATTGGCACCTGTGGTTTAGGGACAATGTAGGGTGACAATCACAGCCAGGATGGGATGGGGTTCTTCTCCCAGTGCCTGGGATGAGGATGGCACGGGGTGCTAGCACCATGTCAGTCCCTCCGGTTCCTCTTTCATCTGGCTGTAACCCAACTCCTGTCCCTCTAAATATTTCATGATGAAGGGTTGAATTGCCGGCCTTATGGCAGGCTGGCAGCGGAAAAAATCCACTAAAAACAGGTAAAAAATGTGAAAATGGGAATTTTTTTCCCCCTGGTGTGGTTTAGGCATGATGACCTCAAGGAGATGCTCGACAGCAACAAGGATTCGCTCAAGCTGGAGGCCATGAAGAGGATTGTGGCGGTGGGTGTTGTTGTCACTGGTGGGGACCACTGTTGGTGCCGAGCTGTGTCATGTTGTACCGGCCCCTGCTATGCCAGCTGCCCAGTGTCACACCACTTCTTTTCCCCCCTAGATGATTGCCCGTGGTAAAAACGCCTCTGATCTCTTCCCAGCTGTGGTGAAAAATGTTGCCTGCAAGAACATTGAGGTGAGGAAGACCTTGGGTGGCCCTGACAGCATCCCAGGGTCTGTCACTTTCCCTGTTTTTGAGGATTGGCTGGAGTTTGGGGGGCTCTGAGGTGGCACTTTTACCCTGCAGGTGAAGAAGCTGGTGTACGTGTACCTGGTGCGCTATGCAGAGGAGCAGCAGGATCTGGCTCTGCTCTCCATCTCCACCTTCCAGCGAGGACTCAAGGTGGGCTGGTTTGAGGACGCAGGGGAGGTCTGAAGGAGCGCTGAGCCTCCCACAGCAGCACTGCACTCCCTACATGTCCCCACAGGACCCCAACCAGCTGATCCGTGCCAGTGCCCTGCGGGTCCTGTCCAGCATCCGCGTGCCCATAATCGTGCCCATCATGATGCTGGCCATCAAGGAGGCCGCCTCAGACATGTCCCCATACGTGCGCAAGACAGCCGCCCATGCCATCCCTAAGCTGTACAGGTAATGGGAGGGGGGGTCAGCTGCTAAATTTAGGGTATACCAATAAGGGTCTTGGCTGCTTGGTACAGGGAGGGATGGGGAGGAGTTTGGTCCAGCATCACCTGCCCTGCTTCTCCCTCACAGCCTCGACTCAGACCAGAAGGACCAACTCATTGAAGTGATCGAGAAGCTGCTGGCAGACAAGACCACGGTGAGCAGAGTGCTGTGTCTCCTCCACCTCTAAATCTGGGAACATCACTGGCCTGCCTGTGACACACCTGGTGTCCTCATGGAGATGGAGATGGAGATGTTCCCACCAAATTGGTGTCTTTGTGGGGATGAAGGCATCCCTGGAGAGCTGGCATCCTTGTGGGAGTGCTGCTGTCCCTACTGGGCCAACACCCTCATGGGGAATTCACCAACTCCACTGAGCTGGCATCCCTACAAGGAAGGGTTGCCCACCAAACCAGCACCCTCATGGAGATGCCACCATCTCCACCAAACCAGCATCCTGTTGATGATGCCACCACTCCAGTAAGTCACCTCAGCTTTCCCTCTGCAGCTGGTGGCTGGCAGTGTGGTGATGGCATTCGAGGAGGTATGCCCAGAGCGCATAGACCTCATCCACAAGAACTACCGCAAGCTCTGCAACCTGCTGATCGATGTGGAGGAATGGGGGCAGGTCGTCATCATCAACATGCTGACCCGCTACGCCCGCACCCAGTTCCTCAGCCCCAACCAGAACGTGAGTTCAGGAGCACAGGATGCCCTGGGAGCCTTGGAGTGTCCTGGGAGCTCCTAGGGAGGTGGGGTGAAGGGAGAATATTCTTGGGGATGCAAAGGGTCCCACCTGCCAGCAGGAGTCCTTGCTGGAAGAGAACACTGAGAAGGCCTTCTATGGCTCTGAGGAGGAGGATGGCTCTAAGGATGCCAAGGCAGAGGCAGCCTCGTTGGCCAAGCGCAAGCCCTACGTCATGGACCCCGACCACCGCCTGCTCCTGCGCAACACCAAGCCCCTGCTGCAGAGCCGCAACGCCGCGGTGAGACCTTCACTCCCACCCTGTTCATCCCCCAGGGACACTGGTAGTGTCCATCAGCCTGGGCTTATGATGTCCCCACAGTCAAGGACTCACTGGGGTGCTTGAGGGACACCCAGGGATGGGTGTCCTCAGGGTCAGACTACCTCCAAGTGCTGAGAGTGGGACTGGGGGACACGGCCATTCCTCAGGGTGTCCCCCATTCCCACCAGGTGACACTGGGGTGTGTGTCCATAGGTGGTGATGGCCGTGGCACAGCTCTACTTCCACCTGGCACCCAAGGCAGAGGTTGGAGTCATTGCCAAGGCACTGGTACGGCTCCTGCGGAGTCACAGGTCTGTGGCACCTGGGTTGTGGTGGTGTCCTACCCCTCCACCTCAGTTATTGGAACCCGTGGGGAGCTCCAAGACCCTGTGAGAGACCCCCAAAAAGCCCATCCCTGGGGGGACATCAGATTGAAGGCCTTTTTGGGCTGGCACAGTTCAGACACAGGGTAACAGCATCCTGGTGGCACCAGCCTGGTGGTGGGTCCTGGTCTGTGTTCACAGGGACTTGCTGAGGGTGTCTGGCCCTGCCCCACTGAACATGGTGCCCTCTTTGTCCCCACAGTGAGGTGCAGTATGTTGTGCTGCAGAATGTGGCCACCATGTCCATCAAGCGGCGGGTGAGTCTCAGATTTGGTGTGGGAAGAGTTGTCCATGTTGATTCTGGAGTGAGATGAGGATTAGTCAGCAAGGTCACCAGAGCCTGGAGGTGGCCTTGGCAAGGTGGGGGGGGACAGAGATGACACTAATGTCTCTGTCTGTGCATGCAGGGGATGTTTGAGCCCTATCTGAAAAGTTTCTACATCCGCTCCACGGACCCCACACAGATCAAGATCCTCAAGGTGAGCTGGAAACACCTGGCAGAACCTGTCAGGGGTGGGTTTGGGGCTTCATTGAGCCCTTTCCTTGGGTCAGCTGTCCTCATGCCCTGAGGACAGGAGGACATCAAGGCTCCCATGCCCTGTCATCATGCCTCTCTGCTGCTCATCTCTTCCTCTTTCCCACAGCTGGAGGTCCTCACCAACCTGGCCAATGAGACCAACATCTCCACCATCCTGCGAGAGTTCCAGGTATGCCATGGCCATACTGAGGCTGCCACCCTGGTGTGGGAGGAGTTGTCCATGTTGACTCTTGGTGAGCGAGCGGGGAGCTGGAGGGGGCAGAGGAGAGCCCCTCCAGGAGGAGTGGGCTGAGGCCATACCAACCCCATCAGTGGTTCCAAAGGGCTCCAATGTGTGACCAGTGCCACGGGGAGATATCCAGCACTGGCACATGGGTGACATGTCATATGTGCCCTCCATGCCTGTGCAGACCTACATCCGCAGCATGGACAAGGACTTTGTGGCAGCCACCATCCAAGCCATCGGGCGCTGTGCCACCAACATTGGGAAGGTGCGGGACACCTGCCTCAATGGCCTGGTCCAGCTCCTCTCCAACAGGGATGGTGAGTACACACAGCAGGGGTGAAATGGGAGCTCCATCACCCTCAGGGCAAGACCCAACTGAGGCTGGGTCTCTGCCCGCAGAGCTGGTGGTGGCCGAATCCGTGGTGGTCATCAAAAAGTTGCTGCAGATGCAGCCGGCCCAGCACAGTGAGATCATCAAGCACATGGCCAAGCTCACTGACAACATCCAGGTTGGTTGGGGTGTTGCTGACCCACAGGAGCAGGGGATGGCAGCAGTGCCACATATCTGAGGGCATTTTACAGGTGCCAATGGCGCGGGCCAGCATCTTGTGGCTCATCGGCGAGTACTGCGAGCACGTGCCCAAGATCGCGCCTGATGTGCTGCGCAAGATGGCCAAGTCCTTCACTAACGAGGAGGACATCGTCAAGCTGCAGGTCATCAATCTGGCGGCTAAGCTCTACCTCACCAACTCCAAGCAGGTACTGGGGATGTGTGATCCTAGGGTGTGCCTCAGTTTCCCTGTCAGGGAGGGAGAGGCCAGTCCTGAGCATGTTCTCTGCCACAGAGCAAGCTGCTGACCCAGTACGTCCTCAACTTGGCCAAGTACGACCAGAATTACGACATCCGTGACCGGGCTCGCTTCATCCGCCAGCTCATCGTGCCCACCGAGAAGAGCGGGGCCCTCAATAAGTACGCAAAGAAGCTCTTCCTGGCCCAAAAACCAGCTCCCATCTTGGAGTCTTCCTTCAAAGGTACCCATTCCTGGTCACAGGGCACTGAGACATGGGTCAGGCTGTCACCACTATGCTGCATGGCTGTCCCTGAGTTGCTGCCTCTTCTCATCTCGCTGTAGATCGGGACCATTTCCAGCTGGGCTCCCTGTCCCATCTGCTCAACGCTAAGGCTGTGGGCTACCAGGAGCTGCCCGACTGGCCAGATGAGGCCCCTGACCCCTCCGTGAGGAATGTGGAGGTGTGTGGGTGCATGGGGGTCCCCTGGGTGCATAGGGGAGGAGGGGCCAAGGTGGGGCTCCAGAAGGTGCCCAGGTACTGCTCACCTGTCCCCATTCCCTCTCTAGTGCTCACACATCTACTTGGGGATGGGGGGGACAAGGGTGGCTGTTTGGATCACCCAGTCATGGGTGATGGCTCTGCTCCATCAACCCTGTGCCAGCAGGTTCCTGAGTGGACCAAGTGCACCAGTCGGGAGAAGAGGAAGGAGAAGGTGGAGAAGCCTTTCTACTCTGACTCAGAGGGAGAGTCAGGGCCCACAGAGTCGGCAGACAGTGGTGAGGACCTGATAGCATGAGACATTGGGCAGCGGTAACTGTGGCCATCAGGCAGGTGCCAAAATGGTGGGGCATTGGCCAGGGGATGTGACAGTGGGGACACCCCATCACGGGAGGGACGTGGCAGGAGATGTGGAGGGACACAGTGGTGGGCAGTGGGGATGCAGTGGAATGCAGTGGGACTAGGCAGGGATGCAGTGGGAGGATGGAGGATGTAGTGGGATGAAGTGGAGATGGGGAATGTGAGGGGACACAGCAGCAGGGCTGAGCTGTGCCCCCACAGAGCCCGAGTCCGGCAGCGAAGAGAACGGCAGCAGCAGCAGCTCTGGCAGCTCCAGCTCTGGCACTGAAGACGAGGAAGAGGAGGAAGAAGAGAGCGGGGAGCAGTCAGAGGACAAGGAGGAGGAGGAGGAGGAGAAGAGGCCAAAGAGGAAGGACAAGGAAGGTTCCCATAAGGCCGTCTTGGGGAGTGCGGGCAGGTACGCCCTGGGAAGGCGGGGGAGTGCTCCCAGCAAAACCCCACCCCAGCCCCCTGAGCTGGGCTCTCCCTGCAGCCCCAGCGAGGAAGAGGAGGAGGAGGAGGAAGGGGCAAAGAAGGCCAAGAAGAAGGCCCCGCAGGGGAGGAAGGGCCGTGCCGAAACCTCATCAGAGGAGGCCAGCACCTCTGAGAGCAGCTCCTCTGGCTCCGACTCGGGCTCTGAGGCAGAGGCCAAGCAGAGGAAGGTGGTGAGGGCTGGGATGGGCTGGGATGGAGAGCTGCACAGGGATACCTGGACCCCTTATTGAACTCCCCATCCTTGCCCCCCTGCAGCCCCCCAGGAGCAAGGCCAAGGAGATCTCCCTGCTTGACCTGGATGACTGTGAGTGGTTGCCTGAAATATGTGAATGGCCATGGTGGTGGTGCAGGAGGCAGGAACACTCACTCCAGTGTGATCAGGACTCCATGGGTCCTTTGGGAACTGCAGAACTGGGACAAGGACGGGTGTGGTGAGCAGTCCTTGTCCCCAGAGGATGGCTGTGGGACAGGCAGCTGTGCCTGTTGGATTGTCCCCATGTGGCTGTGCACAGGGACAGCCTACAGGGTTGTGTCTGCACCAGTGGAGCTGTGCCACTGGGCTGTCCTTGTGTGGCTCTCCCCATGGGGCTATGCCACCAAGGCTGTCCCCATATGGCTGTTCCCACATGGCCGTCCCCATGGGGCTATCCCCATGAGGCTGTCCCCTTGGAGTTGTCCACATGGCACTATATCACCGTGTCTGTCCCCATATGACTGTCCCCATGTAGTTGTCCCCATGGAGATGTGCCACTGGGCCTGTCCTCATGTGGTTGTCCCAATGGGACTATGCCACCAGGGATGTCCCCACATGGCTCTCCCCATATGGTTGTTCCCATGGAGCTGTGCCACCAGGGCTGTGCCCATGCCATTGTCCCCATTAAGCTGAGCCACTAGAACTGGTCCCCATGGGGCTATCCTCCCAGTCATGGGTCTGTGAGCTCTGTTAACTCTTTCCCCTCCCATCCCCACCCTGCAGTCCCTCCCCCTCCTCCCCAGCCCATCCCCTCCAGCAGCATCATCTCTACCAGCCTGGTGACCGACCTGGAGGGCCTCAATCTCACCAACACCTCCCTGACACCCACCGTAAGTGTCCCCCATGCCCTCCCTGGGGAGGTTCCAGGCTCCCTGTCACCTGTGGGGGCTCCTGGGCCCTCTGCCACCTGCAGGGGTTGCAGCGAGCCCTCAGCAGCCCCCACTGTCCCCTGGTGCAGCTGCTGAGCCCGGCGTTCAGTGCGGTGAAGACCTACGAGCTGCTGCACCGCATGGCAGGCGAGGGGCTTGCAGTTGAGTACTGCTTCAGCCGCCGGCCCTTCCCGGGTGACCCCCACATGGTGGCCGTCCAGATCCAGATCTCCAACAACACCGACACGGAGGTGAAGAACCTGCGAGTCAGCGAACCCAAGCCACTGTCCGGCATGCGGATACAGGAGTTCCCTGAGATCGGTATGGCATGGCACGGCGTGGCCGTGATGCTGTGGGAGAATGGGGGACAGGGGTTGGGTGGGAATGTGGGATGTAGTGGCAGCCCTGTGGTTCCAGAGCGCCTGGCACCAGGGGACACAGCCAGCGTGGTGATGGGCATCGACTTCTGTGACTCCACCCAGGCGGCAAACTTCCAGCTGTGGTGAGCATCTGGCACTGGGCAGGGCAGGATGGGTGTCCCCAGGGATCAGGGCATCAGAGATGGGGAAAGTGGGATAGGTATCAACATCCCTCCACATAGCAAGGGACATAGGACAGCAGAAGCAGGGCATGGGGAATCCCAGGAAATCGAGGACAGCAGGACAGGCACCAGAATCCTTTCAGGGAAGAGGAGACACTCAGATGAGCATGGGTTGGTCAGGGGACAGCAGGAAATGCACAGGCCTCCCTGCAGGGAACAAGGAAGCAGCAGCTGCTCCAGGTCCAGCCTGACAGTTTCCCCCCATTCCTGAGCCCTTTTGTGCCACAGTTTTCCCCGGTCACCCCTGCCCAGGGCAGGGATGGGAAGCAGGACATGGAGAAGGGACATATTCTGAGCACATGCCCCTCTCACCCACCTGTCTCCCCAGCACCCACACACGCCAGTTCTACGTCTCCATCCAGCCACCCGTGGGGGAGCTCATGGCTCCTGTCTTCATGAGCGAGAACGAGTTCAAGAAGGAGCAGGGTGAGTGGGGCCAGGGATGGGGAGAGGATGCTGCACGGGCATCCACCACTGACACTCACCCCCAATTTTGTCCCCTCTGCCGCCCTCGCTGTCACCCTAGAGCACCTGGCACGGCCGGGTGAGGGTAAGTGGCTGCTCAGCTGGCCCTTAGACTAGTTCTGCTCCCCTCACCCCCTCCTGCACTCCCAGTCTGTGGGCTGGGGTGACCACCCTGGTGCCAGGGTGGTCTTGTTGAGTCCCCACAAAGTGTGAAGGGCTCATGCCACCCCTGGTGCTCCCAGAACTGTGTTCGATGAGTGACACCCTGTGTCCCCGTGCCTCTGGATCAGCACATCCCTACTCTGACCCCATGGATGGAGGCTGTGTTGAGGGGGGGGTGCTTGGTGCCTGGCAGCACCCAGCCCCATTGCTGCCACTGTCCAGAGCAGCCCATCCCCATGGATGTGGCTGTTGCCACCAGACAGGAACATGGGGATGAGACTAGGAAGAGTTATGAAGGATTTTCTCGAATCTACTGAACCCTGAACCAAGAACAAGCAAGGCAGCCAGCTCAGGATGTCATGAGAAACCTGAATGCAGAGAGCTGGAGGGGCTTGCTTTGGGCATGTCAAAGCAGGGCCCAGCACAGAGTGTGGCCAGAGATGGACAGGTACCTCTGTTACCTACTCTAGGGAAGCTGATGGGCATGAGCGAGATCACAGAGAAGCTGACACTGCCTGAGAAATGCCGAAGTGACCACACCATTGTCCAGCAAGTGACCTCAGCTGCCAACGTGGGCCGCGTGCCCTGCGGTGCCAGCAATGAGTACAGGTAGCTGGACCCCCACACCTGGCAGGCACTGTCACCTCTCTGTTCCCACCCGAATCACAGTGGGGACACTCAGGGCTTCCTTTAGGACAAGGAGCCTGCATGAACCCAAATGTGACAGTGGCCGTGGGTGGCAGGCACCTGCCTGTCCCCACCAGAGCATCCCATGGGACCAGAGGGTGACAAGGGACAGCTTGTCTTGAAGCCCTGTGTTCACCATCCAACAGGTTCGCGGCCAAGACAGTGACAAGCGGGAGCCTGGTGCTCATCACCCTGGAGTGGCGCGAGGGCTCCATGGCCCAGCTGACCATCAACAGCGAGAAGATGGTCATCGGCACCATGCTGGTGAAGGACATCATCCAGGCCCTGGCACAGTGACAGCCAGGCGCTGCCGCACCCATGGCTCTGCCCTCCCACCCCTTCTGCCCCATGCTGCTCCCCAAAACACTCCCTTGCCCCCGTTTCTGCTGCGTTATTCCCTGCCCCAATCCCAAAAAGGGCAGCAGGCAGCGACCCTTGGTCCGGCTTTGCTGCTGGATGGAAGGAGCAGGATGGGGCAGATGGGATGCAGGGAGGTGTCCTACTCGGAAGGGCAGAAGCGGTTCCAGCCCCCATGGAGCACAGTGTGCCCCCAGTCCCTCAACACCATCTCCCAATGTAACCCTTATTTATTATGTCCAGGATCTCCTAATAAATCTCTTCTCCAACCTGCTCCCATTCCCTCCTCTGCTCTGTGGGCACATCAACCTCGGATTCCCCCCATGCCAGGCTCTGCCAGCCTCCTCAGGGCAACCACAGGGGACATCAGGGGACCAGGCATCCCTTGGGTGGCTGGAAACATGCAGAGTCTCCCAGGGGTAGGCGGCTGCTGGGTCCTGGAGAAAACCTGGCACATGGTGTCAGAGTGAACCCCCTGGGGCAGGAGGTGCTCAGTTGGACCAGGGATGTGAGGAGTCTTGGGAGGGTTCCAGCTATTTATTCAAGGCAGAATTGCTCATGCTTCGACCGCAGAAATGCCTGCTACGTCAGGGCTGGATCTGTTCTGCAGTGTCACTGGAGGGATTCCTGGGGCCAGCTGGGGGATGCTTTTCATCACCAAACTGGGATTACAAAAAAAAAGGAATATGACTCTTTATTAAGATCTCACCTCCCAGCATGGGCTGGGTGGGATTTCAGTGAGCACTGGCTCTCTCCATCCAAAGCTGCAGCCCAGCACAGAGCCAAGCCCGGCACCTGAGGTGGAGGATGAGCAAAGGACATGTGAGAAGGTCTGAACCCCAAACTGGCTCCACTGCCACAAAAAGGGTGAGGGGCTTTCTGCTTTTTCTGGGTAAGAGATGAAAAAAACACCTTTATGTTTTCTGATGGGTGAAGAACCCCTGTCTGGAGCAGCAGCACCAACCACTGAGTGTCAAGTGCTTGTTCCACAGGGAAAAGCCCATTCCCTCAAGGACAGGGGCTGGAGCTGCAGCTGCCTCACAGGGTCCAGCTGGGAGCCACAATGATGCCACCACCCTGTTTTTCTTCGGGAGGCTGATTTAACCCTTGAGGTCATATCCCTTCATGGGCTCAGTGAGTGCCACAGCCTGTGTGTGGAGAGATGCCAGCACACTGAGGCTGCCCTTGGGGACCCCACTTTAACTCCCTGGGGGTCCCATTCCCTCATGGACGGCTCAGTGAGCACCGCAGCCTGTGTGCGGGAGCTGTCAGCACTGAGGCGTCCCTGGGAGAGAGGCTGCAGCCAGGCATCACAGTGTCACCACTCGATTCCCCTTAGGGGAACTGATTTAAGCCCTTGGGGGTCTCATTCTCCCATGGAGAGCCCAGAGAGTGCTAAGCCTGTGTGTGGAAAACTGCTGGAGCCAAAGGGGCTCTGGAAGGGCTAAAGCCAGGCACCACAGGACTGCCACCACCCCATTTTTCTTGGGGAACCCATTTTAACCCCTTGGGGTCCCATTTCGCTCAGAGTGGGCTCAGTGAACACTCAGCCTGTGTGTGGCAAGAGGCTGGTACTGAAGTGGTGCCAGGGGTTCTGAAGCTGAAAGCCACAACACTGCCACCATGCCAGTACCTCAAAGGAGCTGATTTAAGTCCTTAGGGGCATGATTTTAGCCCTTGGGGATCCCATTCCTCTCAGAATGGGCTTAGCGAGCACCACAGTCCATGTGTGGGAGTTGACAGTGCTGAGGTGTCCCTGTGAAGGCTCCAGATGGACACTGCAGTGCCACCACCATGCCATTCCCCTTACATGGGCTGATTTAACCCCTCTGGGACCCCATTCCCTCATGGGGTGCTCAGTGAGTGCCACAGCCTGTGAGTGGAGAGCTACTGGCACTGACGTGTCCCCTGGAGGGCTCCATCCAGACACCACAGTGCCATCATCCCATTCCTCTTTAGAGGGGCTTGTTTAAGCCCTTGAGGGTCCCATCCCTTCACAGGGGTCACAGTGAATGCTACAGCACAGTGTACCAGCTGCCAGCACTAAGGCTGCCCTTGGGGAACCCCATTTTCAGTCATGGGGTGTCTCATCCCCTCAGAGGGGGCTCAACGAGTGCCACAACCTGTGTGCGGAGAGATGCTGGCGCTCAGGTGTTCCTGGGGGACTTCAGCTGGGCACTGCAGCACTGCCAACATATTGCCCTCCTAGAGGGGGCTCATTTGAGAGCCCTTTGGGGGTCTCATCTGTCAGAAGGAGCACAGCGAGCACCACAGCCCATGCATGGAGAGCTGCTTGCGCTAAGACATCCCCAGAAGGGCTCCAGCCAGGCAGTGCCACCATCGCATCCCCTTTAGAGGGACTGATTTAAGCCCTTGGAGGTCCCATCCCCTCACAGGGGGCTCAGTGAGCATCACAGCCCATGTGTGGGAGTTGTCAGCACTGATGCTGCTCTTGGGAAACCCCATTCCCCTTGACAGGAAAGATGTGTGCTCATGTATTTACAAACAATTCCATGGGTGAAGGTTCTTAATCTCTCTGCCAACTTCAAGCCACGGGTTTGTAACAGAACCCAGATAGTTTGACTCCTGAAACAGACAAAGGGTCCGTACAAGCCTGAGTTTCTGAACTTTGGGGGCGAAAATGACATGTTTAAAAGGGGGAATATGTGGTAGGCGGTTCCTTCCTAGTACCTCAGTTGATGGGGAAAGGAAAAGGGCAACCAACGTGCAGCCGGGAGTTTAGGCTAAAAGGAGGCGGTGCCCTCTGAAACTGAGAGAGGGAACCTCGTGGGCGTATGCCCCAGNACAAGCCTGAGTTTCTGAACTTTGGGGGCGAAAATGACATGTTTAAAGGGAGAATACGTGGTAGGCGGTTCCTTCCTAGTACCTCAGTTGATGGGGAAAGGAAGAGGGCAACCAACGTGCGGCCGGGAGTTTAGGCTAAAAGGAGGTGGTGCCCTCTGAAACTGAGAGAGAGAACCTCGTGGGCGTATGCCCCAGTGGACAATCTCTCCCTTTATTCGAATAAAGTTGCAGGACTCCTGTCTCCTTTATGGACACTGCCTTTTCATAGCGGGATTTCCTACACACCCTCACACAGCGCTCGGTGAGCACCCAGCCTATGTTTGGTGAGGACCCCAGAGGTGCTGAAGCGAAGAGTCAAAACTGCTACCATCCCAGACCCCTCAGAGGGGCTGATTTAAGTCCTTAAGTCCTGTCATTGGCCCTTGGGGTCCCGTTCCCCTCAGAGGAACATGGAGTGTTGCCAGTGTTGAGCTGTCCACCAGGGGCTCCAGCCGGGCAGTGCCACCATCATCCCACTCCCCTCAGAGGGGCTGACTTAACCCCTCAGGAGTCTCATTCCCTCATAGGGTGTTCTGTGAGCACCACAGCCTGTGAGTGGAGAGCGTCTGGTACTGAGGTGCCCTCAAGGGGCTACAGCTGAGCACCACAGCACCATCACCACCCCACTCCACTCAGAGGGGTGGATTTAATCGCTCAGGACTCTCATCCCCTCTGGGATGTGTGAGCCCATGTGTGAAAAAATGATAACACTAAGCCTGCCCTTGAGCACCGCAATTTAACGCCTAGGAGATCCCATTCCCCTCACAGCAGGGGCACAGGGAAGTGCCACATTCAGCATGTGGCAGCTGCCAGGTGTCCCTGAGAGGGTGGCTGAANCCGGGCGAGGGTCTCCGCCGTTCCCGGTGTCCTCGCCATCCTCTTGGCTCACCTCTGCCGCGTTCTGGGACCGCCTGCCCGCAGCGCCGCTCATGGCCTTCCCGCCGGTGAGTGCGAACACGTGCCGTCTCGCGAGGCCGCCCCGCCACGTGGTTGCACGCGGCGGTGCTGCTGCGGGGTGCTGTTCCCGCCTGTTTTACCTGTGTGAAGAGGGGATGGGCACCCCGAGCCCTCAGGACAGCAGTGGATGGAGTTCCTCCACTTTCTGTCGGAGCGCTGATATGGGATCTCCATTCCCTTTGGACTGGCCCCGAGGGGGTCCTGCTGCTGAGGTACCCCTGGGGAACAGGGGGCTCTGACGGAGCTCAGGCTCAGGGACCCCATCAACTGATCAGTGCTGCCTTCAGGGAGACGCCGGACAAAATCGGATCCTAGCCTAGCAACCTATTATTCCGCTCTTCTGAGGTTTTAGGGGGATGAAGCTGGGTTGGAGGTGCTGAGCTCAGGTTTGGATGGAGGAGCATGTTTTAGCTAGAGTGGGCACTTGTACTCATGCAAGTGATATTTTTGTACACTTTTAAACTGCCTTTTTTAGTGTATAAGGTGACCTAAGGTGCTGTTTTATTCTTAATCCATGTCCTGAAAGTCAGTGGAGTGTCTGGTTGGGGTGGGGGGTGACACAGGAGACTGGGTAACTGAGTATGGACAAAGGTGACTCTCCTGAGACAAGTCTGCTGAAAAACAAGGGTTTTTTTTACCGTTTGCTATTCCCCAGGTGCAGCCAATTAACGCTCATTACTGGTGCCTGTGTTAACAAGGTGTGCTGGCACCTGGAGTACTGGTGAGGGGCTTCAGGTACAGCTGTGCACAGGGTGGAGGCTGGGCTCAGGGGAGAGCTCCAGGACCCTGTTGCTTTGCTGCAGTTTATCTCAACTGGAACAGTCTCCCTAAACCAATAAAAACCTTATTCAGCTTTGACAATCTGCTGCAACAGGTAGCTGTGGATATTGTTTGTGTACAAAGCTGCTTGTGAGTGGTGGCTACAGAATGTTTTGTTCCAAAAAAGCCAAAACCCAACCAAACAAAAATGTTGCCTTGATGGTGAAATGCCTTTAAAAACAGGGATTTTGGCAAAATGGGTGTTTTTCTGAAGTCAGTGCTCCCCTGTGAATTTAGACCAGTCTTAATTCCAGCCAGGTGTGTCAAGACAGCTCTACTCAGTAAACTCTGGGACAGCTGCTGAACTTTAGCCTTGCTGATGATGGACGACCTAGTGCAGCCTTGCCTAATTTTGGGATGAGCTGGGGATGGGAGTGTGTGGCTTGGTGGAAACAGTTACACCAATCTCATGTTTTGATGGGTGTAGCTGACTTCAACTCGGGAAGCAAAACATACCAACAAAAAAGGATTGTCTGACCTGCCTTTTCTTGAAGTGTGGAGCCATCTTGACTTGGTTGTGTTGACATGGGCACCTTTTAACAGCCTTGTAAATTTTGCCTTGGGATTGAAGGCTCTCTTGGCTGTAGCTACAGCTCCAAGAACCCCTCTGGGCATGGTGCTGCCTGGGTGAGATTTCTATAGAAGATGTAAAAAGCAAAGGCTGGATTGTTGCTGAGGTGGTGTAGCTGAGCCTTACCTGCTCCCCAGCATCCCCAGAAGCTAGTGCATGTCTTGGCCATACNGCAGTGGCCCCCCCCCATCCCTCAGGGGAGCTGACTGAATAGCTCAGTTACCCCGTGATTGCCCCGTCCCCTCAAAGCGCCCGGGGCGAGGCGGCTCCGCAGGGCGGTGGCGGGAACCGGCCGATGGCGCCGGGCAGACGCCACGCGGCCGGCGCGTGCCCTGCGCATGCGCTGCAACCCCGCCCCTCA
>VXBB01001401.1:262497-324193 GCA_013399915.1 Illadopsis cleaveri
CAGGTTTGGATGGAGGAGCATGTTTTAGCTAGAGTGGGCACTTGTACTCATGCAAGTGATATTTTTGTACACTTTTAAACTGCCTTTTTTAGTGTATAAGGTGACCTAAGGTGCTGTTTTATTCTTAATCCATGTCCTGAAAGTCAGTGGAGTGTCTGGTTGGGGTGGGGGGTGACACAGGAGACTGGGTAACTGAGTATGGACAAAGGTGACTCTCCTGAGACAAGTCTGCTGAAAAACAAGGGTTTTTTTACCGTTTGCTATTCCCCAGGTGCAGCCAATTAACGCTCATTACTGGTGCCTGTGTTAACAAGGTGTGCTGGCACCTGGAGTACTGGTGAGGGGCTTCAGGTACAGCTGTGCACAGGGTGGAGGCTGGGCTCAGGGGAGAGCTCCAGGACCCTGTTGCTTTGCTGCAGTTTATCTCAACTGGAACAGTCTCCCTAAACCAATAAAAACCTTATTCGGCTTTGACAATCTGCTGCAACAGGTAGCTGTGGGTATTGTTTGTGTACAAAGCTGCTTGTGAGTGGTGGCTACAGAATGTTTTGTTCCAAAAAAGCCAAAACCCAACCAAACAAAAATGTTGCCTTGATGGTGAAATGCCTTTAAAAACAGGGATTTTGGCAAAATGGGTGTTTTTCTGAAGTCAGTGCTCCCCTGTGAATTTAGACCAGTCTTAATTCCAGCCAGGTGTGTCAAGACAGCTCTACTCAGTAAACTCTGGGACAGCTGCTGAACTTTAGCCTTGCTGATGATGGACGACCTAGTGTAGCCTTGCCTAATTTTGGGATGAGCTGGGGATGGGAGTGTGTGGCTTGGTGGAAACAGTTACACCAATCTCATGTTTTGATGGGTGTAGCTGACTTCAACTCGGGAAGCAAAACATACCAACAAAAAAGGATTGTCTGACCTGCCTTTTCTTGAAGTGTGGAGCCATCTTGACTTGGTTGTGTTGACATGGGCACCTTTTAACAGCCTTGTAAATTTTGCCTTGGGATTGAAGGCTCTCTTGGCTGTAGCTACAGCTCCAAGAACCCCTCTGGGCATGGTGCTGCCTGGGTGAGATTTCTATAGAAGATGTAAAAAGCAAAGGCTGGATTGTTGCTGAGGTGGTGTAGCTGAGCCTTACCTGCTCCCCAGCATCCCCAGAAGCTAATGCATGTCTTGGCCATACTGGCAGGCAAACTGTGTTTAATGACCTCCCTAGGGATTAGGCTATCCTAATCCTGTGCCCAGTGCTGTTGTGATGCTGCAGGTTTTGCCTAGCCCTGGGATTTCATTATCTCTAGGTTTCCTGCAGGTGTTTGTGCCACGGGGCTGTGGAGGTTCCTCATTTCCACTTGCCTTAGACAGCTTCGGGGTGTTTTGCTGCACAGGTGTGTGTTATGCCACTGACTGAGTGTGCTGCTGGTTGTGCCTGGCCCTCCTGCAGGTAAACTCTGTAGGCTGTGGGGTCTGCTTGGTGCCCGGGAACTGCAGGGACCTGCTGGCTTCCAGATGCACAGCCGGCAAACAAGAGCTTTCTGCCATGGTGGTAAGGCTTGCTGGTGCTCTTACTCTGAGGGAGGGGAACTCCTGTCTGTTTCTTGGTGCTCCTTTTCTCAATTCTGTGTGTTTCTTTGGGTTGCAAGAGGGGTCTGGAGGCTTTCTTTACCCTCCTTGAAACCTCAGTGTTCTGGGGATGAATTTTCCTGCCTGCATATAAGTTCTTTATTGAGTCAGGATGTGGAGGACTGCCCTCCTGCCTGAGCTTCATCTTGCTCTGTATCTGTGTGTGATGATGCTTGCGTCTGTGTTTCTGACCTCCAGTGACTTAAACTACAGTCTCAGAATCGTTTGCTCTGTGGCACTATGTGCCTGCTGCAGAGAACTGACTTGCCCTTCTCTTTTGATTCCAGTCATGTGGCTTTCCTAGAAAGTGATCTGACCCAGGGGCTTCTAGCTCTTCAAGAGACTGGGTGTCTTACCAGCTGTTTAAAAAGTGGTGTTTGACTCCTGGTGGCTTTAAAGCACCTGTCAGCTGGATCAGCTTCTCCATTCGCTTGTTCATCCCCTGACAAAACTGTGTCTGTGCCTCTGCATTGGGATTGTGAGATGTGGCTGAGCATGGCTGTTGGGTCACTGGTTACACCCCCGGGTGTCTCACATGGTGCCAGGAGGACCCGCCGGTGGTGTTTGACTGGTGCCTCTGGAAGCACAGGGGATCTGTAGTTTGTAGCTGCAGTGTGGAGAGCTTCCAGGGAAGCCTGGAGAAGGCAGTGTGTTGAATTTGCCAAATCCTTCCAGGTGGGGTAGGGAAAGCAAATCCTACCTGGGCTGTGTTGCTCGATGATAGAGCAGCACCGGCCCTGGGGCCGCAGCCTCAGGCGTAGTGCGCTTCCCTGGGCTTTGGTGTTGACTCCCAGACAGAAGCACTTGGGTGGATTCTCCAGTTTGCAGACTCTTGCCACCAGGCTCTTGGGGGTGGTTTGGGCTCTGAGTGCTCTGGAGACTTGCAGAGTTCTTCTCAAAGGAGTATCTTTAGGGTTGGGGAGGGTGAGCCACGAGCCCCTTCCTACAAAGGGTTGCCGTGCTGCAAGGTCCCCTCTACCCTGTGTCCAGGATGATTGCAGCATCCCAAGGATATCCGTACAGTCTAGAGTTAAAAGTTCTCTAGCAGAAGAGATTTTTGTGGAAAAGCTTGGCTGTGTTCTCGCTGGTTTCTGTTCCTGTTTGGAGCAGAACTGGTGCTGCCAGTTGCGGAGGCTAAATGAGAAGGAGCGGGGTGGGGCGTTCAGCTGCCTGCTCCGGGTTATTTAGTCTTGCTAGTGCAGACTCCTAGGGAAAAGCTTTGCCTCCCGCTGGAAGTGGTTCTTTACAGGAACAGGAGTAGAATGCGGAGTTTCGTGCTTGTGCCAAGGCAGCCTGATGTGGGACTCCTTTTTATTAAAGATGACTGGCAATACTTTTGTAATTTGAGCTTCTGTACTCCAGCTGCTCTTTATAAAGATGACTTAAAGCCTGTTCTCTCAGCCTGCAGCTCGCTTTTAGCCTTACCTGTTTCACTCTTGTAAATGTTCTAGAGTTACCGGCACTTTGTCTGGCGGTGGGCTGATGTGTGCTCCTGTATTTACAAACAATGGGTGAGGGTATGGGTGTTAACGTCTTTGAAATGGTTCTTAATGTCTCTGCCAGCTCAAGCCACAGGTTTGTTACAGAACCCAGATAGTTTGACTCCTGAAACAGACAAAGGGTCCGTACAAGCCTGAGTTTCTGAACTTTGGAGGAAAAATGAGGTGTTTAAAAGGGGGAATATGTGGTAGGCGGTTCGGGAAGGCTGTACCTTCCTAGTACCTCAGTTGATGGGGAAAGGAAGAGGGCAGCCAACGTGCGGCCAGGGATTTAGGCTGAAAGGAGGCTGTGCCCTCCGATACCAAGAAAGACAGAACCCCGCGGGCATATACCCCAGTGGACAATATCTCCCTTTATTCGAATGAAGTTGCAGGACTCCTCCGTCTCCTTTATGGACACTGACTTTTCATAGCGGGATTTCCCGCACAGCTCTGAGCATTTCAATAGCCAAAGATCCCAGCCCTCAGCGCTATAGAGATGCTAATAGTCCTAACCGGGCTGGAGTTCTCCAGCAATTGTTCAGGTCCCGCCTGAAGGCACCGTGCTAGCTGACCTTACACTGCTGCTTCCAGGACTGGGTTTCCTTTGCTTTTTAGGTGTATGGTAGGGAGTTGGAGAAAACGGTAAGATCGTGCGCGTCTAGTGATGGTGTGGGGGGTGGAGGAATGTAGGCTCCGGGTTCGGGCTGGGCTAATATTCCCGTCTCCACGTGTGG
The DNA here is from genome assembly GCA_013399915.1 of Illadopsis cleaveri. Taxonomy (NCBI): domain Eukaryota; kingdom Metazoa; phylum Chordata; class Aves; order Passeriformes; family Timaliidae; genus Illadopsis; species Illadopsis cleaveri. Next base: position 266,327 of record VXBB01001401.1, read on the forward strand.
CTCAGTGTAGACCAGCCTTCTTGAACGATCAGCAAGGGGTCATTTGAAGGTAAAACCAGCTCGGTGCTTCAGACTTGTTTGCGAGTGAAGTAGAACTGGTGGTTAGTGAGGCCTGAAAGTTGCAGGAGCACATCCAAGAGGTGCCTGTAATTAAGTGTCTTCTTGACAAGTACAAATGGTCCAATTTAGAGCTTCGGTGTGTGTTAGAGGAGCAGGGGCTCGTTTGCCAGGCTTGACGCTCTTCAGTTCTTTTGAGTTTAACTTGATTTAATGGCCAGTATTCTGCTCCGGAGGCCAGGACTGGCGAGGTTTGTGCCTCCTGCTCCTCTCTTTAAACCAGCGATACCAATTGCTCAGCATGTTCGGGAGCAGAGGTCTGCAGTGGTTTTTTGGGTGGCGGGTAGACCTTGTCCTGGGCCTCAGAACGCTGGTAGTGATGAAGCTTAGCGGCTTCTAAATTGTCGGAGGCTGAAATGTGTTGCAGCTGCTCCCGAACCAGCCCGCATGTCAGTGGCTTGTGAGCAGAGCTGGGAAAGCAGCTGCTTTTCCCGGTTCTCTGGACCAGCACCAGGGTGTGGGAGGGGTTTGATGTTTCTCAGACAGAAGCTTTACAAGAGGTAATTTTTAGGATGATCGCAAAAACTTGATGCTGGTGGATCTGTGCCCATGGAGGGTTGTGCTAAAGCAGAGATGGTTTGAGGTAACTACCTTTGTGGTCAGGAGCTGCTGCCTGAAGGGAAGATCAGGATTTTAACTTCTGCCTTTCCTCAGGATTTGGGGCTATTTGATTAGGTGGGAAGCAGTGTTGTTCGGGTTCTTTTTCTGCAAACCTGGAGCGATTGCTGCTGACTTGGATCATTCCAAGGTACTGTTCAGAACTCCAAGATGGGTAGTGAGGTGAGCCTTGCGCTCCTGTGTGTGCATAAGAGGAGCTGCTGTGGTTCCTTGTGGTGTCTGCCTGGAGCATGAGCATCCCACTTGTCCCTTGGTGTCAAGAAACAGATTTTGGGGTAGAAGGTGTGTGCCCTCATTAATCAGATCTCTGCTGGTGTTGTGATGTGCTGGAGGAAAACAGCAGGGAGCTGTGTTCACAACTCAGCTGATTTGGTGTGGCTATCAGTCTATAAAGTCCATCCCTGTGCCTTGCGTGTGATGGGCAGTACTCCGGTGTGCTGTGCTGACAAATTGCTGACCCGTTTGCTTAATTGCTTCTTTAATGCCAAGAATTGGGTTTGAGTGTTGCTAAGACCTAAGCTAATGTGAATATTGGAGGCAGTCCAGGCTTTCCACAATGTGTTGAAAGCTGAGTACTTGCCTATTTGACACACATCCTGGTTCTTTTTTACCAGAAAGAAGATCCTGTGAGGAGCATAAAAGACTGCTGGGATAGCCCGAATGCCCCTGCACTTTCCACTTGCAGCAATGCGGATATATTCCGCCGAATAAATGCCATGTTGGACAACTCTCTGGATTTCAGTGGAGTCTGCACCACGCCTGTCACAAAAAGCAAATGTGACACCCTGCCAGGTGATGGAGGGGGGGCTGTTGGAGTGGGGAGGCACTTGGTGGGGCCTGGTGAACAGATGGTGGTGGTGGTGGTAATCCTCAGTGGTGTGTCTTGGTGTGCTTGGTACCGGGGGGGGCTTTGCTTGTGTGCCTGAAATGAATAATCCATGTACTCCCTGGCAGTGTGGAGGTGACTGGGAAGGCTTGCTTGCCTCCCTGTGGTGCTGTGGGTCACTGTGGGCAGGATGTGAGTGCTCCCTGCCCGACCTGCCAACTCCTGGTGGGAATACCTCCAGCAGACTCCTTTAGTCTGTCTCTCCTGGAGGCAGGATTCATCTACTCTCAAGGTTAGCGGAGCTGAGTTGCTGCCTACATTGAAATTGCAAAAGAATTTTGAAAAACTGTATTTGCCACAGGTCAGTTAACCTGCATGTAAGAGCACAGGTGGGTGCAGACTTCCCTGCAAAGCAAGTTTGGTGATGAAATCAGTGCTGCAAGCCTGTTTCCTCCAGGCTGAGGGGAGTGGGCACATTCTGCTGTCTCAAGACAGAAGTTCTGTGCCAAAGCAGAGTGTGTTTGGTCTGGTCTTATTTTTATCCAAGTGAAGGACATGCTTTTGTCCCTTTGCAGCAGCCCAGGTCTGCCAGTAAATGTACTTGTGCCTGATATTCCTTTTGCCAGCACAACTCTGAGCAGCAGTGCTTGTGCCTGATACTCCTTTTGCCAGCACACCTCTGAGCAGCAGTGCTTGTGCCAAGGATTTGGGCACTTGAAAGGGATTGCTCTTGCCTCTTCGGCCTCTGAAATATACAATAAACACTTCGGCCGTTATTGGAAGCAAACTAGCCCCTCGGGATATGTCCCAAAACAAAGTGGGAAGTGAGGGGCTGAACCTCTCCAGCTGATGACCTTGCCAGGGTGCCGTGGGCAGAGCAGGTTTCTCTGCAGTCACGTGAAGACAGGGTTGCCTCGGCCTGGTGGGTAAGCTGAGGTTTAATCAAATGGGTGTGGAAAAAAAGCTCTAAATGAGTGTCTGGGCACGGTGTGGGTCTGTTTGATGCCTGCACAGTGCAACTTGGTTCTGGGCTCGTGAAATGACTGCTACCAGATGACTTCAGTGCAGCTTAATCTCCTGGGTATTTTGAGGACTTAGCAGCGTGGATGGGGGACTGATCTGGCCGTGTGATCCCTTGCTGGTGCTGCAGAAATACCAGAGGAAGTGAATTGCTTGCTTTGAGGCATGGATCCATGGCCTGCATTGCTTGAAACCTGCCTGGTAAAGTGGCATTGGAGGCTATGCTGGCTACTTCTGAGCAGTGGTGTAGTGAATATTAATCACTTCAGGTTAGTGGTGCATTTTTAGAGATTTGCTGTTGGACTGAGCTGGTTTGGCTTTTTTTTTGTCCCCTGGCACAGTAGTAACTAGTACTGTATCTGATCTGGATGCACTGGAAGTATAAAGGAGAAATAAACAGAAATACTTTCCTTTATCTCCTTGCAGTGGGTTCATGAAAGAGTTGTTTCTGGCTTCCTTGTTGAGATCTTAGCTATAGCTGTTCCTACTCCATTTTGAATGGAACTATTTCATAGAATCTTAGAATATACTCATGGTATTTTCTGATTAAGTTTCAGCTTGCCAAAGTTAACCTGGTTTATAAAGGAGATGTCTCTGTGTGATAGAGCAGATTGGTCCTGTGAAGATGTGGGGTAGTTCTGGTTTTAGGTCTGGGCTTCAGAGCTGGCACAGCAATTTTGACTTGCAGTGCTGTATTTGACTTTGAAAACTCATCTCTGAGGGATGGGGGTGTTTGCCCGGCACTGAAGTAGAACTTGTTCTACTGCTTTTTTCTGTCATTTACTCTGGTTTTTCCTAGGGATGTCTGGACCAGAAGGTCTTGCTGGTGATGCCTTGTCTGGAAACTCTTGAGTTTCCCAGTGGTGTTAAGCTGTTTGTTTCAGGGGATCAGTAAGTCCTGTGGAAGACCTCTCATAGGGCAAGTGCATTAGCACTTGGATGTAAGAAAGAGCACCTTTCTCTAGCAAATGTTATTTTTGCTGCAGGGAAACCAAAGTTGTGCTTTGGGGACACCCTAAGCAGGTTTTTTTCCTGCTGTGGCAGCTGGAGACCAGTCTCACCAGTGATGGTGGGGGCCTTGCTCAGCAGTAGTTACCCAGACAGGAGGGTTTCAGCTTGTGTCGAATCCCTTGTATAGTGACACACATGCTTACAATGTGAGGAAAGAATTCTTCACTTCCCGAAGGATACTGCTGCTGAGGAGGGCTGCCTTGGGCTAATGGAACTGTGAAGGTACTGATAAGAGAACAACCTGGGCCAGCAGTTACCAGCTGCAAATTCGTGGATGAGTCAGCATCTGCCAAAACGTTGGCAGCTCAGAGTTACTGGTTTCCTTGCAGTCTTTGGAAGGTTTTCTTCATGTTGAAGCAGGGACCTCTGGGTAGGTGAGGAGGGCCTGAATGCGACAGCTTTGCAAGCTTTGTCCTGTCTTTGGAGCTGAAAAGTGCAGGAGCTGCTCTTAATGTTTGATAAGTTTAATTATGAGAGTCTCCTCCATGAAAAAGCTGTCAGTGTCAGCAGGAATGTGAATCCTGGGGCATATATGATCTATAAATGGAGGAGTTACTTTGCCTGTACCCTGGCCTGGGTTGTGTGGAAATTCACACCTGATGGCTGTAAGTCTGAGCAGCTGATTGCTAAAATTCAGAATATAGTGTAGGTATATGGGCAGGTGGTTAAGCCTGGAACATGTTGTTGGAGCTGCTTGCTTTGCCCTTGAATGAACTTCTAGGTAGGTGACCAATGGAGCAGAGACCCTTCATCTGATGTGGTGTTTTGTCACTGCTCCAAGTCAAGTCACTTCTGAAGAATTCCTTAGTCTGTGGTGCTTTTACTTTGTGCAGGAACAACTGTAGTTAGACTAGATTATCATGGGACTTCTTGCTTGGGCAGGCTTAATGAATCTGGAGATCCACCATGGATGCAGTAGCTATAACAGGTGAAAGGACACTCTTTTTGCAACTTAAGCTCTTTTAATGGCAGAGCTTGGGGAAGAGACTTTATTCCAGCTGTAAATGCTTGGACTTTAATCTCTTTGTGGTCCCTCAAGCTTTTCAGTTGTCATCTTCAGGTCAAACTAAATTTATCCCGGCTTGGATTTGAGTTGAAGAAGCCCCTTTGAGCACTAAGAGGATTACACGTGGTGAAGAGATGGCAGAAGTGACCTTTCATTAATGCTATTGGGGAAGCACGTGTGGAGACACTTCACTGGGCTGACAGTGAGGCCGTGCTGGGATCAGTCCAGCAGCAGCCTGAGCAATGTGAGAGGACATGCTGATTCAGCACTTCTGGATCCACAATGCCAGAGTGTTATCCTCTTCTGGCCAGAGCTGGGACTGCTGCTGCAGGTTCAGCTTGTCACACCTTAAGCTGGATCTCTGTAAAGATCAGTTTGCAGCTGATGATAATTCTTGGTGAACTTGGTTGCCTTGTCAAAGCCCAGGCTGCCCCGAGGTTTGTGGGGAGCTCTCTGAGCACCAGGGTGCACTCCCACACTGTGGGGTGCAGTGGTGTGGGGTGAGCTGTCTTTATAGAACCTGTCTAGTGGCTTTTGGGACAGGGTCGTGGTGCTTCAGAACTGCTGCCTGTCGGGCTGCCTCAGTCCCCTGTGGAGAAAGGCAGAACCTCGTTAGTGCATGTAGGCCTTAACCTTTAGTGGCTTTTTGTGTGGTGCTGGAGATGGGAGAGACGGTGTGGCCTTGACAGAGGCAGGAGTCAGCATCTCCCGCTGGAGCAGCTGCCTGTCCTTGAGCAGCTGCTTTGCAAGGAATGTGGTTTTAAAGTTTTTGCATTGTTTATCACTTAGCTGAATAAGAATGTGAGCAAGGGCAGTTTCTTAACCGGCTGATGGTTTGTTTGCCATGCTTTAAAGCTGGGCCTTGATGAGTGGAAGGTGCTGCTACCTGCACTACCTTTTGAAATCACCCTGTTCTTTCTTTTTCGTGCTTGTTCCTGGTTTTCAACCTAAGGCAGTGAGTGCTTTGTTTAAAAGGAACTTTAAAAACATGTAGGTACCCCAAATGTCCCAGCAACACCGATCTCTCTCTCATTAAGCTCTGCGCATTTAACAGCAGCAAAGCAGCTATTATTTTGCTCTAACTTGACAGTCCGTTGTGTGAAGAAATGGGAGAGGCTTAAATGACTTCCTTTGGATGGGAGAGGCTTCAGGTGCCAATTTCAGTGTGGCTGAAAGGCTGTTAGTTGTGGCCCATCAGGCTTTAATGACTCTGTGGCTGCTTTATTTAAGGAAAATTGAAGGACAAATGCAAACTCAGACTAGCCGATGACTAAATCGGCTTCCTGTTTGGTCTCAACTGCAGTCAATTAATGACCTATCACTTGTTTGGCCCTCCAAAAAGTGTCTCTGATACTGTAATGTAAATTTCTCTGCTCTTCCGTGCCTTGCAGCCCCAAGGAAACATTCCAGACAGCGTGGATGCAGGTGACCTGATATGAATAATCTTGCATCAGGGAACAAAATGCCCTAGGATGTAGTGACCCAAAAGGTAGCTCTGCTTACCTGGAGGTACTGAGGCAGAGTGAGACTGTTAGCAGGAGCTCACCTGAAGCTGGCAGAACCATTCTGCCTGCTCCAAAGAAATGCTGGATGCCAGGTACACATCCTAAATAGGGAAATTCCACACTTTTACCCCAGGAAAAGAGCATACTTACTTCCCTTGGTCTTGTTGGCCTTTGGTAAATGCAAAGTGTCACACTGCCAGGTCTTTGCCTATATAAGTACGATGCTTCTCTCTACTGGAAAGTGGCTCTAGTAATTGGGTGTTCTATGAGAAGTGCAGATGGAAGCAGGTCAGTGTTCTGCAGAGCAGGAACTTGGCCTAGAGCTGTTGTACTCTGCAGTGGTCACAGATTGGTGGTGTCCCTGAAGATCCAGCAGTTTTCTGATTTGTACTGAGCTCTGTCACTGAGGTTTTGGTGCTGTAATTCTGTGACAGTCTCTGTTCCTCTTGGAAGAGGGAGGTAGAGCAGCAAGACTGTTGCAGTGCCTCTTGGTTTCTGAAGTAGCTGTTTGCCAGCTGCTCAAGTTTTTGTGGTTATGGAATAAGGCACTCCTTCATGTGGCTGTGAAACAGGTCACACAGCAGTGTCTCCACTTCAGGAACTTTTCAGATTACAGGGGAGATGCTTAGTTGTGTTTCAGAAAAACCTCTTGTAACTAGTAGGTTTATGTTGAACAAGTGCTTTTCTAAGTCTTTGATCTCCACTGCACTTTGGGAATACAGTTGGCTCATCTGAAAGCTTTCACTTGGGTATTTGTTTGTCTTGTGTGCAGAAAGCACTTCAGAGGCTTAATTTTCAGGGATGCAATTCCCAGCCTTTAAAATTGGAGATGTGGAGAAGTGGGAAAGGCAAAGCAATGCTGCTGCATGCTGCTGCCTTCCTATTTGTCATCTGAAGGCTTCTCCCCCTGCCTCTGGCTTCTCCTGGTTTGGTTTGGAAGTTCAGCCTTGGTCGGAGCTGTAGTCCAATGGGGTCAATCCCTGATTTTGTCAGTGAATGGAGCTTACAGCTGAGCTGGGCTTATCCTTCTGCTGCCCTCAATACTTGGGGCCCACATTCAAGGAAGGGTTTCATCTGTATCCAGGCTCTGGTGGGAACCAGCATGTGGGAGCAAAGGGAGAGCTGTCCTGGCTCTAGTAGGAATGGGATCTGACTTGGCTTCATATTTGCATAACCATTCTGAGAAAACCCAGAGGAAGAAAAACTCTTGTTTGCTGGATTGTTAGCTGGCCTTCCCAGATCTGGAAGGCTCAAATATCTGACCAACTTTGTGCTAGGTTGAAACAGCACCTTTCCAGATGATGGCACAGAGATGCTGCTGCTATGGCCTGGGAACTGAATCATGCTCCTTGCTCCCTTAACCTACAACCTGCCTGTGGATCACAGCTTCTGCTGCCCGGCCTTGTGGATCCTTCCCATGCAGGCTTAGCCTGTAATTTCCTAAATATTTTCTTGTTTGAAGTGCCTGGTTGGTGCAGCCATGCTGCATACCAGATCAGGGGAGCAAACCAGGCTTAAAACTAACTCCCTGTGGCTTGGTTTTAACTAGATTAACTCCCCAGCCCAGCTTCCTGTGTGGACACTCACCTGCCTAAAGTGGTATGGGTGGGGAGGGTGGGCTGGGCTGAGGCTCTGGAAGCTGTCCTTGCCTGCAGTTGAGAGCTGAGCTCACCTTCCAGAGCCTTTGGAGTGTCTTAAATCCAGGGCTCACAGTTAAAGTCTGGAAAATGCAGTTTTCCATGTGGGCAGTGGTTTGGAAAGCTGTCTGGCCTGTGCTGCAGTGTGGTTTGGCTACAGGCATCTCCTGGACAGGCAGGAGGGAGTCACCCAGAGGAGACACTTGCTCCAAGGCCCCAGTGAGGGAGTGTTTTGTTAAGGACTTTGTTCTCGTCATATTGTTGAAATCAAACCCAACAGGCTTGGGAGGCAGGAGCTCAGTCTCTCCCAGACGCTCGGGCACGAGCCCAGCGCAGCACTGCTCCCTCTGCCAGGATGGTTGGCTTCCAGTGGCAACTCCAGGAAAAAATCCAGGTTGGAAGGGCTCGTGCTGGTGGTTGGTGCTTGGGAAAAACTGCAGTAAAGCATTTGGGTTGGGCTGTGTCAGGCTACAAAGTGAAGTTATTTAGTACTTGGTAGACATTTAGTTATGAATAACTTGGTTATGACTCTTTTGACTGAATTTTTGTCAGAAGTTTTGTCAGAAGCTCGTCTTAGTCCTGCTCTATTGTCTGATTAGTTTTTTCTGCCTACAACAATTGATTGCTTTGTAACAAATCTCCAGACTCTTGACTTTTAAAAATAACTAGTCCAGAAGTCTGTTCTCTTTGTGTTTTTTAGTTGATGTTTTGGCTGGATGACCTGTATCTGTCTTTCATCCTGGCTGGGATTATTAAAGGGGAAGCAGCTTGGGCTGGCTGTTGGCTTCCGATGGGAAAAGGTCTAATTAAAAACTGCTGGTTATCTGAGTGGATTCTGCTCTGTGCTTCTGCAGTTAGGGCTGTAACTGGATTATAGGGAGTTTGTTTTTAATGTGGATTGCAGTCATCAGAGGGAATCATGGATCTTTTACTTGAGTCTGATTTGGTTTGATTAAAACAGTTTATTTCCTGAAAAATGTGGATGGTGAGGGAAAATGTGGCTGGACCCTGTGGAGTGAATGCTTCTTGTCACAGATAAATTTGTTCCTCATTTTCTTTATTTCTTCAGTTGTGGGTTTCATCTAAGCTGTTGGGATTCAAGTTGTGCTATGTGTCACTATTTGGTGTCCATGCTTCCCAGAAGATGAAGCTTGGTGGGAATTTTTTGAGACCTAGCAAGATCCCTGGTCCCCAAAGGGAAGGGAGTCTCCTGCTGCCAGGGATCTGTGCACAGCACTTGTGCATTTTCATAAAGGCAGGAATGTTACATATTCATATGGACAAGTTATGGTTGCTGTGGGAACTGAGTTGGCTGAGCACTGTGTCTTGATCTTCTCCTCCCCATGTTAGAGATGTCCAAGCAATGAAAAAACTATCTGGGAAGAATTGATGCAGTGAAATACCATGCTGGAGATGCAGTGTGATGCTGTCAGAGGAATAGATGCTGTTACAGGTGCTTGGTAGTAATGTGACTGAATTGGCTCTACAGCTTGTACTAGTACTACTAGGAGTAGGAAACACTGTGGTGGATGCTATCCTGGTGGAGTGCTGTGGAGGAGGCTGCAGCTGGGAGGGGGGAAGGTGACATGTTGCCAGCAGGTTATGGTTTTAAATGCTCTGATCCTGCCTGTAGTGCCTCAGTCCCCTCACTGGGATCTGGGAATGCTGGTGCTCCCAAATTGCCATGGGGTGAAGGCAAGCATCCTGCCTCTGGCAGCAGTGACCTGCGTGTGTCGCACACAGGGTTACCCAGCTGCCACCTGCCTTTGCCTGGGCTTTGCTCACGGGCATCCAAGTGGCATGGGATGTGGATGCAGGAAAGGAGGCCAGGAACGCTGTTGGGATGGCTGGGGCTTCACGTGAGGGATAATGTGACAGACTGGAGCGACTGCAGCGCCTGCGGAAGAGCCGGGAGCGGTGTGTGGAGTGAGGTGTACATCTGATGGCACAGTGGGAGGCTGTGGGGGCAGGGGGAGGAGGAGGAGACAGCTGCTGCTGCTTGGGAGTTGGCTTATAAATGCCCTCTGACTCAGATTTCGGGTAGCACAGCTGAGCATCTTGTGGTTTCACCAGCCCCCAGATCCCTGCATTAAACTGGAATTCTCAGACTATGAACCTGCTGTGTTTCCTTAGGCTGTTGGCACAGGCTTAAACCAAGGCGAGAATCCACATCTCCAGTACTGTAGGCTTGTGAACACTCTGCTGGGGAGGGGAGGGCTGGGAAAGGGGGACCAGGCGGGTGAAAGGTAAACAGGCCATGAAAAATTCCTGATGTGAAATGGGTCTGCTCAGTCCTCTTCCTCCTGTACAGGCAGGATGTGCCTGCTTGGGCTGGACTGGGGATAATGGGCTGCTCTCCGGGTAGTGGGGGTTGAAGGTTATCCTTGTTGCTCAGGGGTAAACAATGCCGAGTCAGTGAGGCACAGTGGCCAGGCTCAACCAAACAGATTATGCCAGCAGAATTGCGAAGCTTTGCATCGGCTCTGAATCGGAGCCAGCAGGTGGAAGCTGGCCAGGACTAAAGTGTTTTTGGGTTTTGTGGGTGGAGGGAGGCGGGGACAGGAGAGCTGGGTAGCACTAAAACTAACTGTGCTCTGTCGCTGCTGCTCTCGTCGTTGCTGAGGGGATTGCTGCCTCCAGCCTGGTGTCTGCTGTGCCGACGAGCCCCGCTTTGTGCTGCCTGCCTCCCCTGATTTACTGGAACTGCTCCTCTTTCCTCCTGCTACCGTCTTATCTGTCAGGGGAAATCTTATCCTTTTTTCTTACCTTTATTTTGTAAGAGCTGATGCAGTTCTCTTGCATGGCTGAGTGACGTCACTGTCAGCACAGTAAGCATCAGCAGCCTGGTCACATGCTGACCCAGTCAGTAATGCAGACGGGATAGGAAGGTGGAGGGGCCGAGGGGGGTGGGGGGCTGGATTCTGGACATATGGTAGCCCTCCCTTTTGGGGTGCAACTGCTGGTTGCAGGAGCTGTGGCGTCAGAGTGGCACGAGACCTGGCTTGGGGCTTAACGCTTTGGAAAACTCCTGCTTTAAAAAGAAAAAAAGCAGCCCTGAACTCTCAAGCTTGTGTTTGTTCTCCATCCGAGCAGACATCCAGGATTCTGAAGAAGCAGTGGCAAGCAGGATGCTCTTCCCTACGTCCACGCAAGAGTCTTCCCGTGGCCTCCCAGACACCAACGATCTGTGCCTTGGCCTGCAGTCCCTCAACCTGACAGGGTGGGACAGACCCTGGAGCACCCAGGACTCTGACACTGCAGCACAAACCAGCACACAGTCCGGTGAGTTTGCTGACACATGCAGCAACAGTTGTTGGATTCTCTGTGTGTTTTTGGCTGGTTTCAAGCTAACATGGAGCAATGTGCTTGTGTAACAGGGCGCTGGCAGTGGCTAATGGGGGCTTCTCGAGCCATGATGCTTGTGTAATGTGACAGCTGAGTTGGGGAGGCTGTGGCTGCCTGTGCCACAGCCCCCTCTGCTCTGCTGTCAGCTCACTGCAGATGAGAAGTGCCCGGGGTTGTTTTGCTCAGAGATGTAATGCTTCTGGAGGAATAACCTCACCAGGAGAGGAGAAATCCTCTTGCTGTGTTTGGAGGGAGTGGGTGGGGGGTGTGGTGTCAGGAGGCTGAACACGCTGGGTAGGAGTGAGGCTGAACTTCACTCCGGCAGCCTGAGGAAATCCCTGGTGGCAGGGAGCTCTGCAGGTGGGGCGGGGGGGATGTGCTTGCAGAGGGCCCCCCTGTGCCTGATTGCCAAAGTCATGGCAGCCCCGCTGGCCCAACTCTGCTGTGGGGTGTGGTACAGCCAGCACCCAACAACTTCAGCCGGCAGCTCCCCGGCTGGGTGGGAGACTTGGAGGGATCCTTCTCCACTCCCACGCTTAACTAGAAATAGCGGGCTGTGCCTGGCAGTGGGCTGCAGGAGATGCAGTGGAATGGCTTCTTGTTTTAACTCTTCTGGTCCAGCGCAAACCTACGTGATGGGCAGGGTGTGGGCTTGCAGCCACGCGCTGCTGGCTGGTGTGCCCTTCCCCCCTTGATCCTCTCCAGTCTGCTTTTGCAGCTGGGATCAGCTGGGGTGTCCCACGGATGCTGGGTGCCTCCCCTGGAGTGATGTGGGGTCCAGTTAACTGTTTGAGACACCAGCCTTCCTGTAAAATCCCAGGAGAAAGGAGTGCTGCATGCACAAACTTAATGTATCTTCTCAGCCTGGTGTTGGAGCAGAGAGGTAAAACAGGGAAGAGTTTACTTGCTGGCCTCTGAGGCATGTAAAAACCAGTTTCACAAACGATGTGTTCGTTAAAGTATCAGTCTGTGGAAAGATCTAGTGCTTTGGCAGAGTTTGTACAAGTACAGCCTGGTTGCTACAGAAACTCATCCCTTTATAGCAGCATGCTGCTGCTTTGTTAAAAGGGGAGTGCATCGCTGTGCAGACTTGGGTGACACAGAAGCCCCAGGCATGGAGTTGGTGCTGACAGGAATATAGATTGCTTCTTGGGATGAGGGGGAGCTGGGCCGTGGGGTTTGCCTGTGTAGATGTTTGGAGGGGTGAGAGGGTGCTGTCCTGAGCATAGGAGCAGCTTCTGGGACACAGCTCTGAGTTGCTGCATGAGTTGTTAAACAGCAAAAAAAAAAGTACTGGTGGGGTAGCAGAGTTTGAAGAGCTAGATCTGCACAACTCATTTGAGTTTCTGCATCTAATTTCCACAAGACTTGGCATGTGGGGCCTGGCATGGGCACTTGAGGTCTGCCTGCAGCCCAGCTGCGGTAGCTTTATTAAGCCATGCTCTGCTCCAGTGAGCAAACCTCCACATGGTCCTGTGGGCTTCCCCTAATGAACCAGGGAATACCACACACTCCTGCCTGTACTTTCATTGCCAGCTGAGACCTCGAAGGAAGGAGGAGAAACAAGTTAGTGTGCAGTGGGCCAGCCAGGTGCCTCACAGCTCTGCTCTGAGCCCCTTCTGGCTGTTGGCAGACTGGAGCCCTGCTGTTCCCTGTATCACAGGGTCTTTAATGGATGAAGAGCACACTTGGAGCAGGTGACATCCCCTGGAGCGACCCTGCTGCTCGCGGCCCTGGCACTGGGCTCGACGCGCAGCGCGCTGCGGAACGAGGCTGTCACACATGGAGGCAGCCACTCGGTGCGGATGTCCCAGCTCCACCTGCTCCTCCGTAGCCATCTCCAGAGCTCTCTTGGCCGGCTTCCTGCCAGCCTGCCTTGGCAGAGGCGTGGATGTCTCCGCAGTGCTCCGGCAGGCAGGCGAGCAGCGCTGGCATGAGCTCAGGGCGGGCTCTGCGCCTCAGAGGTTGGGTGGTGGGGCTGGCATGGCCGTGCTGGTGGTGGGAATTTACTGCTAAGGGGGTGGAAGGGCTGCTGGTTTCAGGAGGGAGATTGAGTCAGAGAGGATTTGAAGGTGCTCTGGTGACCTCCCTGCTCACAGAGGGTGTATCTGGTGTCAGGTGCCCCCACTGACTGCAGTGCTTTGTGCTGTAGCTCCTGCCTGCTGCAGAGGCCTGGGTAGAGCTGTGGAAAGGATCTTGCCTCAGGCACAGCCCTGGGCTCTGATGGTCTGTGCCCAGTGGGTGCTTGTGGCAAGTGTGGTAACAGCTGGTGGAAGATGGCACCCAGTGCTGTCTGAAGAGGCCTGTTTCTTCACTTCTGGCTCCTGGTGTTCCCATTAGTACACAGAGGATGGCTGGGATGTGAGACGTGGCCAAGTGCAGCTGAACTGCTTGTACAGAGCAGCTTCGTGCCTTCAGTGGCTGTGCCGAGGGTCCAGTGGCTGGGGGTGTTGTGATCCTGAGACAATGTTCTCCTCACTCCCATGCTCCCTTCCCCGGGGAGCAGCAGCTGGGCCAGGAGTGCTTCATGGTCTGTGCTGCTGTTACTCTCCTGCTCTGAGAGCTGTGGGGATGGTATGTGCTGGCTGGGGAGGTGACAGGCTGATCCTGTGCACAACTTTGGATTGCTTCAGCCACCCACACCTCTGATTTCTGTGGGGCCTTAAGCCTTTCCTCAGTGCCCTGGAGGAGTGGGAGTGGAGCTCCTTGGGAGCAGAGAGCTTGTGGTTCAGGAGTGCTTTCTGAAAGGCTGTGGAACACTCTGGGTGGCAGAGAAATGTCCTGTGTCTGAAAGCTGTGTGGGTCTAAGGAGCTGGCAGATGCTGGTGCTTGCAGGTGGCCTATCCACGGTATGATGGAAGGGGGGAGGATGTGGAGAGGATGTTGCTGTCTCTAAGTGCTGCTGAGGCCTGGGAGGCTGCAGCTGGCCCAGCCCATAGGACTGGGGTCTCCATTGGGGTGTCCGGCAGGCAGGTGAGGCTGCAGCAGTGCTGGGCTGTGGCTGGACATGGGGGAGGGCTGGCACTGCCAAGCAGAGCTGCTGTGCCGCTGGCACCCAAGCCTTTGGAAGGTTCCAGCAGTGACTCAGCTGTGCGGACCCACAGAGGTGGCTGGAAGGGTGGAAATGCAACAAAATAGCTAACAATCAGGCTAAAAATATTGCTGATGTGGTCCCCTGCAGTGCTGTGCTTGAGTACTGATGAGCTGGGACCTCTCTTCTGCATCTTCCCTGCCAGCACGGAACTTCATCAGCTTGGGAAGGACCTTTGGCTGCAAAGCCTTCTGGTGTCACCTTGTGCTCCCAGGGCGTTGTCACCACACAGCTTGATGCAGTGGGAGCAAACGCCTGCTGATTGAATGTCAGAGAACAGTGGGGCTGGTTTTTATGCCCCAATCCTGCCTACATCCTCTGTTCCCAAAGGGCCACTGGGCCCCTTGCACCCAGACAGGGTTTTTTGTGAGGAGTTTTCCTTCTGCACCCAGCCTGTAATGCTCAGAGGGTGTGTGCTGACCTCTGGGGAGCGTGCCAGAGGCACTGCTGGTGCCTGGAGAAGCTCTCTGGAGGCAGTGGCTGCTGCAGGCTCGAGCTGCTGGCACTTCCTGGCTGTAGGATTGAACTGCTGTATCACAGCAGGCAAAGTGTCTCAAACCCTCTGCTGCCACTAGATCTGACAGGCTGGAAATACTTCAGCAAGTCCCAGCAACCTGCTCTGTGACCTGGGGAGGGACTTGTGCAGGAAATTGGCCTTTAACACTTCCAGTCCTGCCATTCTGTATTTCTGGAGGCAGTGTTTCCCTGTCTTTAGCCTCCCAGTGGGCAGACACGTGTGTGAGATCTCGGAGTTCAGAGGCAAGGAGGGGTTAAGAGGAGTGAGGTGGGACTGCCCTTGATGGTATCCTTTTACCGTCAGTGTCCTGTTTCTCAAGGGGTGCAAGCAAATGGGGTCTTGATCCAGTTTCTGCCTGCAGAGCAGCCGTGCGCAGCAGATCCATGTGCAGATTTTGGGTCTCCCTGCCTGGCTTTCAGCCTGCGTGCCAGCTGCTTGGTCTGGCTGGTCTGTCCTGCCCTACATTGAGAGCTGTCCTTATGTGGGACAGCAGACTTGCCCACGGGGAAATCATTTGAAAACCAGTCTGTTAACACTAAGTCTGCAGTGCTAACCTGGGAGTGTTTTTAGCAGGATCAGGTCTTCAGGAGAGGGTGTTGGGCTCTCTAGGTGAGCCCAGCAGGTGAGCTCTTCCTGATGGCAGCTGATGGAGCACCTTGCTGTATCTGCCTCTGTGCTTGTTGTGTGACCCTTAAGCTGCTGGTGCAGCAACAGATTTGAGCTTTTCCTTGGATTTGCTCTTGAGACTGCAGCTCCAGCCTCATCTGTGCCCTCTGCGGGGTGGCTGCTGCTGTCTCATTCTCCAGCCTGCAAGGTTGCAGCTCCTGTCGCTCTGGTTCTGGAGAAATGGCCCATGGTAGGAAAATGCTGCTGAATCTTCCCAGCCCTTGGCTTTTCTGCTTCCCACAGCACAGCAACTCATTTTTGCAATAAGCTTGCTTATCTGTAGTTATTTAAAATCTACCAGGCTGAAGCTGTGGGCAGTCTGTTGTGCATTGCCTGGCAGATAGTGAGGCCTCAGAGCATGGATCTCTCTGAAGTCTTCAAGGCAAAACCCTGTCTGAAAGATGAAAGAAAAGACCTGTTGCACTGGAAGAATGGTTGTTGTGAACTCCTTGCCTTTCTTCTTGATAACAGCAGGAGGCATTCATAAGCTGCTCCCTGAGGTCAGGCTGTTTGCAGTGTCCTCAAATGCTGTGTGTGGTGGAGGGCACCTGAGCCCCCCAAGGGAGAGTTGCTGTTCAGCCTGGGGTGGCTCTTTATAAATACAGTATGGCAGTTGCTGGCTTCCTTGACCTGCTGTTTTGAGTGCTTAGATGCAGAGCTTGGGGCAGAGGATTTGGGTCCCCAGTTCTTCATCTGTTTAATTTGCTGCTTGGCTAACCCATGCCAAGCTCCACAGAGCTCTCCTTTATGTATGTCCGGGTATCTCCCTGCTGTTTTTCCTGCTGTCTTTTGGACAAGCAGCTTCAGAAGACCTAGGTGTGTCCTGGGCTCCTGTGTATTCCTGCTTGGCTGTGTGTAAATCCTTCTTATGGTAGAGGAAGATTTCAGAGGCTCATCCTGATGGAGAACTCAGTGTCTGGACAACACTAGGCTGGCATCAGAATATCCAAGGAGGATTCTTCCTGCCCTGTAATGAAAGGGCTGTTTTGGGTGTGTGGGGGGAGAGCACTTCACCTAAGTGAGACTTATTTTCATCTAAGCCCAAGTATGCCTAGGAGAACTCAGTGAAAGATTACTTTGTGCTGCTGCAATGAGGAGGGAAGAGCAACTCCTGCTGACCTTGGACCTGTGCCTGGTTCAGGAAAATAGGTATCCAGAGTTTTAGTGGTGATCCTGAATTACATGTTCTTGGTGTCCTTTCTTCCCTTGAAAGGAGGACAGGCTTTCCCAGAAGCCTGATTGTTTGGGAGCAGCTTGCTGATGTTCAGAGTGTAGTAATGGAAGCATAGGTGTGGTGTTGCTTCCTGTGTGAAGGTTCTGGATGACAACAGTGTAAGGGCACAAAGTTGGGAGCTGGTTTGACTCTCTGGGTCCCCTGCTTGGTGATGGTATTCCAGGAGTACCTGAGACAGCCTTACTAAAAGCTTGTCCCATGCCATCCTAGTGCTTCTAGTGCTTTTCTAAGGACTTACTTGATATGAGTACTTAATGGGCTCTTGTTCCTTGAATGTGTTTCCATAAGAACTGCTCATGCTCAGTGGGCTGATTTCTCAGTGCTTGGCTCCAGCCACCAGTGCTGGGGAGTGGGAAGCACTTAATAGCTACACACTGCTCATGTGGCAGTGGTATTTGATCCTTAACAGAATAAAATATGTATCAAATAAGTAAAAAGTATCAAACCTGAGCTTGCAATTGGTTTCTAATGGAAGTTGCTCTCAATTTGACTCTTAAAGCTTCCATTTGAGCAGCTTCTCTTAAAACAGATTTATTTTTATCTGTGCTGATGCTGTAAAACAGAAGATGCAAATAGAGAAGTAACTGGAACAGGAACCCAACCAGCATCTCTGCTTGTATGCAGCCAGAACTGAAGTGGGTCAGGGCAGCTCCAGTTCTGTGCTGGAGGCAGCTTATGGGGGCAGTAGCCCTTGGCTTTTGTCAGGGTGTTTGATTGTGACCTCTGGAGGAGCCCTGTGGCACCGTCCAGTGGTGATTTGGAGAACATTTCTCTTTGCTCACTCTGGAGTTGAGCTTTTAAAGGCATGTTCCCTTCCAAGGAGAGCGTTGGAGTTGCTATTTGGTGGGTCTGAGCAGCCCCAGGCAATTCATGGCTTAGTCTTCCCTAAGACTGGAGGTAGCAGCAGGAAGAGTGGTTTAGTGTGTGCAAGCCCTGGCCTGGAGTGGGATTCATCTCCAAAATTGCACCAGTCAAATGAGAGATGAGGTTTTCCTGCAGCCCTTGCACTGCTACACATCTAAGCAATGAATGTGAGGGTTCCTTGCTGGGCAGAGCTGACCCAAAAGGCTGTGCTGCAGCTCCATCAGGAACATGGGAGCTCCCTACAGCAGGCCTTGAATGTGTTATTGACTCAGTGCCTTTACTGCAAACTCCACAGCACATGCTGACACGAGTGCTTCCACATGGAGCTGGGTAGGGAACAGCTTTTGGACCTGCTCTCCCAGTGTGTGTCTAGCAGAGGCTTGTGGGCCCTCTGCAGTGCTGTTGGCAGGCTGGCGTTTTTAGGGTTACTCCAGTGGGAAGGCACCTCTTGAGGTTATCCAGTTCAGCTCTTGCTCAGAGCAGGGTAGGAAAGCTGCTGGAGGGTGGCAGAAATAATGTAGCCCAAGGGGGCTCCAGAAACTAATTCTGCCTTGATGTTACCACAGAAACATCCTTTTAAGTGGGTACCTCCCCTGAGCTGGCTCAGAAATGATCACCTTCCAAAGGATGCTGTGGTCCTTGAGCTGTCACTGCACAGAGGCTGAGTGGTGCTGCTGCAGGGCTGAGGCAAGGCATCTCCAGCCAGGGTTGCACCTTCTTTCCACATCTCCAAGCTCACTCCCCCTATGGCAGGTCCCTTAGGCGATGGCAAAAGAGCTGAATCACAGGTGCTGTCTGTGCTGCTGCCAGCGCAGAGGCTGCTCTCGGGCACGGCAGCAGGTGCCACATGTTTGAGATGGCCACGGGGACGTGCTGGCTCCCTCCTTGCCCCTCTGCCTGGCTTCCTCCCCAGGAGTGTGGAGGGGAAGGTGAAGCAAACTCCCAAGCTGTGATGCTAAGGGGTGCAGACCTCTGGAAACCTGCTGGCATCACTAGTGGGGTTAGGGAGTGCCAGTCTAGCAGTGGCTTTATGCCAGCAGAAGGTCTCAGTGAGGCTCATGTGCCAAAGAAAATTGAGTCTGGGACTAAAGTCTTTTTTTTGAGCTGTTTTTCCTTCACTGCAGAAGGGTCTGGGCCACACTCTGCCCCCTTCCAGAGAGTCCCCCTTCTTAAGGTGGTATCCTGGCCTTGACACCCACAATCTGTGATGCAGCTGAGGATGAGTCACTCACCCTTGTTGTCACGTCAGGTAACACACAGAGCACAGTTTGCACCCTAGATGTTGCGGCAGATAATTGAGAGGAGTTTGGTACTTAAATATAGAAGTGTTTGTTCTTGAGGCTTGCGAAGCTGAAGCTTGTTGTGCAGAATTTGACCTGAATATGTTGGCTTTTAAATCTCTCTGGGAGTGATACATGTTAAAACCTGCTGTATTTCAGTATTCTGATCTTTTTAAAGACAACTGTGGTTGTGGCAGTCTGCTTAGTGAATGCAATTACCTGGGCACTTGTAATCCTGAATTGCATTTTAGCTGTCTTCTCTGATTTTTATATTTACCTTGGGCAGCTGTTTTCCCTTCCTAGAAACACACAGGAGTAAATTCTCTGCCTCAGAAAGCTGTGAGCCTGCTTGTCAGCCGGGTCCTGCTCTCAGTGTCAGTGGAGGAGCAGTGCTCTCAGATGTTAATGCAGTAATCTTCTGCTTGTTCCCAGTTATGCTGCTGTTTCTATTTTTCAGGGCAAGTGACTTACCATGTTGGTGCCAGAACCAAGAATAGACCTCAGGTGTCCTGACTCTAATTCAGTGGTTCAGCTGTGGGATCATGCTGCCTTTTTTTATTCCCCTGCCCCCTTCTTAGCAAACCAGAAATAGCTGCCCGAATACCTGCAGCTTTTCTTCGCCCCAAATGAAGAATCTGTGAGGGCAGAGGTTCTTCTTTTGTAGTTCAGAAAAAAAAATGGGCTGTGCTGTAGGTCTGTCTTAGATGGTGGTTGTTGCTGGTTTGATTACATCTGCAGTTCTGGGAGCTGCTTTTTCTATAGAGCTGGTAGTCAGCTCAAGATTACTGGGGCTTCTGTGGTGATACAGCTTGTAGAGGACTGTGTGCCTTGGACTTTGCATGGCTCCTCTAATAACAGCACTGACTGTTTTTTCAGTGGAGTAAAGGGAATATAATAAAATTCAGATGATTTTAGTTGGGCAGATCCTCTGGACGTATCTGGTGTGCTGCTCAGGTGAGCACCAGGGCTCTAAGGACTCAGTTCCTTCCACTCTGGGCCTTGTCCCATGGCTGCTCCACTTAAGAGGAAGAAATTTTTCTGCCACTGCTCTTGCTGCAGCTTTTCCTTGGGTTTTTTGTGCCCTTGTAAGTGTTTGGTGAACTGGGAGAATACAGTGTCTGCCTTCCCTGTGCCAAGCAAAGCCCACTCCTGTCCTGTGTGCTCCAGCCCCACATCTGCCCCTGCTGCTGGCCATTTTTCAGTCAATGTTCCTGTGCTGTGGCTGTGTGGACTTCTTACAGGCAGCTCCAGGTCCACCAGCTGCAGGACAGAAGTATTAAAATTAAGGAGTAGACTGGAATGTTGGTCACCCCTTCCCTGCCATGAGCTTTGAGCTACTTGGTGCTTGTGTGTGAAGAGGGTAAGCTCACCCTGGCAGCTTGTCTGGCTGTGTCACTGCTGAACTACAGCTGTAGGAGGTGGTTGAGTTGCCCATTTGCTTTTCAGACATGCAAATGTTTCTCTTGCCACGGAGTTTCTGTGTCTGTAGGAGGTGCTGCTTTTTGGCTGACTAAAACATTTAGCTTGCTCCCACCCCACCAGGGCAGAGCTTGGCTGGGTGGTAAAAACTGCAGACAAGCTGTTTTTCTGGAATTGCAGCAGGCTATTGTTTAGGACATTAGCTTTTTTTTTTAACTTTACAAGCTTATTTGATGCATGACAAAAGAAAGTGCACTGTATTCAGTCTCCAGGGCCTCAGTCACACTGCTTCTCTCCTCTGCTGCCCTGCCCCAAATGGGTGTATGGTGCTGCAGCCTCTGGGCATGGCAGGTGTCACTGAAACCTGTCTCTTCTGCTTTATTTCTCCTGGTAAAGAGCATTCCTGTTGATCTCTGTGGGGAGATCCAGGCAGAAAGGTGGACTTCCAGCCTAGGTAGTAGTTGGTGGATGCAGAGGGAGGTCTTAACAGCTTGCTATCCTTCTTATGCTGAATAATCTCTGAGCAGATGAACTTCTGGAGATGGCAGTGTCCCTCTGCCTAACCTTGCTGGGGGTGCCAGCCTGCAGAGGTGACCCTCTGAAGACCTTGCTCGAACAAGTCCTGGACTCTTCAAAGTAAGCTTTTTCCAGCCCTGCAGTGAATTTCTAAAGGCTGGAACACATCTCCAGAGCATAAATTCCAAAAGTGAATATGCTCCCCTGGCCCTGGGGCTGCAGCCAGCACAGTGTCAAGCTGCCTGCACAGAGTCTGTGGGTGCCAGACACGACTGGCAGCTCAAGGACTGGGCCTGGCACACTGCTCCTGCAACAGGAGTTCCTTGGCCCACTCTCCATGTGTCTGAAGGGTGTGGCCATGTGACAAATGCTGTTCTCAGCCATAGGGGAGCTCCCACTGATGTTCTAAGAGTGCAGAAAGAGAACTTGAATGGAAGGACCTGGGCAGCTGCTGGGTAAGAGGGGCTTTTGCTCTGGGCAAGACTCAGTTTCTGGATAGTTTGACTAAACTGATGTACCAGGGAGTACAGTACTGTTCTCATGTGCTGTTGGCTGGGTGGTGTCCTACAGAGCTGAGCTGAAGCATTTCGTTCAAAGGCAGCATGGAAGTGGCTGAGGTTCTGGTCAGCTCTGTCCATCAGGTCTAAACTCATGACATGAAACCCATGTGAAATGTCTGGATGTGGCACTTGGTGCTCTGTTCTAGTTGGCAAGGTGGTGATTGGTCAAAGGTTGAACTCTATTTTGGAGGTTTTTTCCCACCTAAATAATCCTGTTGCTCTTAAGGTGTTATCCAAGGCAAAAAACTGTCATTTGTCATCAGCATAGTGGTTATTTTCCCAGAACCCTTCTTTCCCTGAGCTGCCAGCAATCATTGGGGCTCATCTTTACATTCATTTCTTACAGAATGGGCATGAGTGCAAAGCTACCAGGAGGGTCTACATATCAAATGGCTGTAAATTACAGTGTACAGGGAAGAACTGTGTGCTCCAAGGTCCTGGGCAGGTGCTGGAAAATCTTAAATTGCATGTCTTAACTGGTGAATAGAATAGTAGAAGCTGTTCTTAGCACATGGATTGGACATCTTGCTGTTGAGACACCTTCTCAAAGTGTGCTCTGAATTGCAGCTTGTGCTGGTAGAGCAGTCTGCTTGAGATAGGGTAAATTCATGTTCAGTGGTTGGTAATGGGAGTTAAAGCATAATTTGGGGTCTGCAGGTAGAGTTTACCTCAAGAGTTGAAACCACCACTGTGCGCTCAGTGTAGCTGCTTGTTTCTTTGTCTGGCTCAGGTATGATGGGTCTGAGAATCTTGAGCATGCTCCCCTGGGCTTCTTTAGGGGCCCTGGGGTGATGCAGGAATAGTGGTGTGCCCAAACAGCAGTTACTAGGGAAAGCTCAGCTGAGGAAGAGGCATGGTTTGAAAAATGCTCTTTCTCCAGGGAGTGGCCTGTGTGGCCAGAACCTGGCAGTGCCATGTGGTGTCATGGCTGTTCCACAGAGCTCAAAGCTGCCAGTGCTGGGCTGGCGTGCCTGGAGATGGAGTGGAGCGTGCTGGCTCTGCATCAGGCATTAGAGCTGCAGCACTGAGTCAAAAGTCAGTGCCCAGATTCTATTAAAAGCTGCTTTTCTGCTGTCCCCTGCAGAGGAGCATTGCCATGTGCCTTCCTTGCTACACTGAGCAGAGGCAGGAAAAGTTCCAGAAGCTCTTGGTGTGTGAGTGGTGAATGGGAGTCATGTTGACCCCTGCATTAAAATTTCCCCTCTAGGTGTGAAAAATACTTCTTTGCACTCATGTTCCTTTCTCACCCTGAGTAGTTCCATGATATTTATGATACTTGCTTTTTCACTTTGGGACTTTCAGGGATGCTCTTGGCTCCATGAATTGCTGATGCATCTTGCATGTGTGTTAGGAATGATTTTTCCCTTAAATGAGCTGTCTGCTTGCAAGGGGAGACAAGGCCAGCTCCCCAGGAGAAGTGTGGCCCCAATGCCTTGAAGGCTTTTTTTAGGTGGGCAGCCTGTGTTGGCTCTTGTGCCCCATTCCTCAGGAGGGATTTGGTGGGTTGGAGAAGGAAGTTAGAACAGGATGCCTTTGGGATGGTGCTGGAGGAATAAGATCTGTGTGTCTCATGCAGGTGTTTCCTAGGCTACCTGCGCAGCCTGGCATCAGGGCACACAGCCTGGTCACTGAGCAAGGATAAAAGAGGAAATGCTGAGTTTGGTTCATGGCTTTTCTTCCTAATGTCCCTGTGGGTACCAAATGAAGCTGAGTCAGGCCCTCTAGGGTGATCTGGGGTCTCCCACAAGCTCAGTTTGTCCTGCAGAGTGTGTAACCAAGTGTTCCCAGTGCAGAGCTGTCAAAGCTGCTGGACTGGATGGAATCCATCCGTGTTAACAGCAGGATGTCAGCACTTCCAGGATGTGAGGTTAGGATTGGGACAGTTGAAGCTGGCAGGATTTTGTGTGGTGGTAAATGCCCAGACAGTAGGTCCTTTTAAAGGCCAGTAATCCTGCTGCTTCGGTGTGCTTATACTGGCCTTACTGGTTTTGTAGCTA
The DNA here is from genome assembly GCA_013399915.1 of Illadopsis cleaveri. NCBI lineage: Eukaryota > Metazoa > Chordata > Aves > Passeriformes > Timaliidae > Illadopsis > Illadopsis cleaveri. The sequence goes on from VXBB01001401.1 coordinate 289,556, forward strand.
CTGTGAGAACTGAGAAATCGTGGGAGAAATGTGTATGTGGCAGAGATGAGGGTGACGTAAATGGGGCAGAGCAGCTGGACCATATAATGCCACTGGGAGCTCCTGATGAGCCCCAAACCCTTGCTGCTGCATCCTAAATGGATTTCTGGTTCCACATCTCTGCTGACCAGGAGATAGGGAGCAGGGCAGCATTGTCAGGTAGCAGTCTGCCCGGCATTAGCTGCTCCAGGTCTCTGGAATGCTATGCAGCCAGGGTCAGCCCAGCGCTGCCGGCATTCCAAACCCACGGTCCTCACTGCCTGGGGAAGGAGGAGGGTGTCAGTGCGGGAGCATTTGTTGGCAGCAAGGCTTGGGCTGTGGGATCAGCTGCTTTGCTTTGCCTCTTGTGCTGTTTAGTGACTAATCAGATTTTGGAGCCTGTCGGACAGATTCAGCTGTCTCCCCAGAACAATACGCCGGCTGTATTTTTAAACACATCACGTGGCTTCAGAGAAGTCGGCAGAGCAGCGAGTGCGGCTTGCCGGGGCTGGGAGATGCTGTGCCCTGCTCAGAGCTGTGACTAGGAGGGAGAGGGAGCTTCTCCCCCCACGTTCTCTCGGGCCTGGGGTCTGCCCAGGTAAGGACTGCTGGGCTGGCCAGAGTTTTCCTGTGGCTGCAGGGCTGGGTGTGAGCACAGGTGCTGCCTGTCTGGGAGAAAGAAGGGCAGGAGTTCCCTTTCTCAGCGTGGTCGGAGGTGAGTTCCTAGTCCCATGATGTAGCCAAAATAGGGGAATCTCGCAGGGATAAGGCTCTGCAAATGTGGGAAGATGTTGTGGCTGTTGCTGAGGGCTCTGCCTTGAGTTGAGGGAGATGCTTCAAAGACCCACCTGTATTTGTGTGAAGTGACTGTTGGGGTGGTGAGGTTTTTCCCCAAGAGTGGAGGCTTTATGGCAGGTGTGCCACTGGATAAGGCAGGTTGGGATTGGTACATCCCAGCATCCTGCCTCAGTTGTGCTCAGCAGCTCTCCCTGGCGCTGACACCACGCTATCCTGCTGTCTGACCATAGTGCACTCCAGCATGATGATGTTGTCACTCTCCTAGTTTGGCTGGTGGTTTGGATTAATAATCTTCATCTGCATAGTAGCTGCTGAAAATCTGGGTTAAAACCTTGTGGTTCAACTTGCTGAGACCAGGTGGGGCTTGGAGGATCTCGAGTGGATCCCAAATTTGCTTTGCTGAAAACAGAAAGCTTCAGGGCAAGCTGCCTTGTTTTGCAGCCTGTGAATAATTAAAACCATTTTTGAATGCTTTGCTCTTTTCACTTGGTTTGGGTACATATTCTGCTTGCTGAGACTTGCTTTTTTTGAATAGACTGGCTGATGATGTGCCCCTGTGGGATCCCTGCCCTACATTCCCTCTCCTTGTGGATGGCAGCTGCCCCAGTCACTGACCAGGATGTGACTTTATGACCTTTGGATGGCCTGGTCCTCTGCTCTAGAAGCAGCTCTCTTTATTGGGAGGCATTTTCTGGATTCTCCTCAGTGGGAGGAAAACCTGCAATGTGAGGGAAGCAGTCTGACACATCCTCGTCTGCAGGCTCTGGGGCAGAGGCCTGATCAGACAGACTTGCTGTGAACACACACCAGGGACAGCAAAGCCTCTCTGTCAGCAGCCCAGGCTGGCACCTTCCTGGCTGCCCACAGCCAGCTCCTGACAGGGATGATGAGAGCAGTGTCCCGCCTCCGAGCCTGAAAATTCCTCCTGGTGGGCCAGGTGTGCTGCCACTGGTGTGTGCCCCATCCCTGGGGAGCTGCCCGCCTGAGCCCCAGCTTGCTCCAGGACAAGTGGCAAGGGAACAGCATGGACTGGGCAGAGGGCACTGTCCCAGAGCACTTCTGAGGTCTGTAATCTGGGATGCGGGATCTCTGAACTTCTGCCAGATGAAGTGTGTTCTCCTGGCCAATCTCTGATAACCCACCTTCACGTTTGTCAGCCACACCAGGCTGCTCTGGGTTCTGTGCAGCACCATGGCCCAGCTGATGGCAAACACCAGAGGTGCCAGCTACCAGATATGACATTTGTGGGCTGGCAGGAGCCTGGTGGCCTCCTGGGCCACAGGAGCCAGGAGGAAGGAGCTGTGTTGTGCTGCAGCCCTGACAGACTCTGTCCCTCTCTGTTGCAGTTCTCAGCATGCTGAATAACCCTCTTGGGAATGTCCTGGGGAAGCCCCCGCTGGGTTTTCTGCCTTTAGACCCCATTGGTTCAGACCTGCCAGAAAAGTTTTCCACGCCGTCGCTGAGGAGCTCCCGCTCCCTCCTGGATTCCCGCTCCAGCAGCCCCTCGGACTCGGACACCAGTGGGTTCAGCTCTGGTTCTGACCACCTCTCAGACTTGATTGTAAGTTTTGGGTCCTGGGGTTTTGCAGTGTTTTTGGGGAGCACAGAATAGCTGAGTGGAGCTGCCAGCCAGAGCCCTGCCTGCTCAGGAATGGGAAGGAATGCTGGGAGGAGCTGTTGTGCACACGCTGGCACAGCTGAGGGTTTGGGAGAAAGGCTGCTCATGCAGTCCTTCAGCACAAGCCAGCAGTATCCTCATATTTTTTTCTTCTAAGCTAATATTTTGGCCTTTTGGGCCTGTGCTTGTAGCCCTGCTGGGTTACAGTAGCTCCCAGAGGTATCTTGAGTGCTTGAGCTGGTGTGTGGCAGGGTGGTGTCTGTGCCCTCATCCCAGCAGGGAGGAGGCTGATCCAGCCTGGACTTCTCAGGAGCTACTGTTCTTGCCTTTTATTGCTCTTCTCATTTGCTGACTGCACTTTCCCATCCCAGGGTGGTTTCTTGTAGAGCAAACTGGGTCTAGCCTGCTCCTATTCCCTAAAGCGCAGCTAAATTTGAAAGGCAGGGAGCAAGTGAGTCTGTCTGGCTGCCCCAGTCTGCTCTGATGGGTCTGGGGCAGGTACAAGTGGCAGCTCTGGGTGCTAGCAGGATGGCCTGGCTCTAGCCAGCTCTGGAATACTGCTGCATGGCCTAGCCTTGGCACAGGAGAATAAAGCCAGGAGCTGCTCCAGGCTCTGCTGTGATGTTGGCATGGCCTTGACCCCTGTCTTGGGGTGAGTGTGAGGGACTGCATGTGGGATTGATTCTGCTGTGATCCACCCTGGAGAATCAGGATGTGCTAAGTGACTGCAGCACCCAGGCAGTGATGGTGGCAGGTGGTGCAGGGCACAAGGCTCTGTGCTGGCCTTGTTTGTGAAGGGCAGGACTCCCAGCACAGCCCTGGCGTGGGCGGCTGCCGTGGCAGCGCAGGGACAGATCCACAGCACAGCTGGCACTGAGCTGTGCAGCATCTTGCCTTCCTGCTGTTCCATTAATCCAAGCCTTCCCTCCTCCTGCCCTGGGAGGGGCTGTGGTCCATGGTACCCACTCCCTGGTCAGGTGGCCCTGGAGCTGGGCTGTGAGGATGAGATCCAGCTGGTGTGTCTGCAGAGCCCATGGGCAGTTCCAACAAGCCCTGCCCACTGCAGGCACAGCACAGAGCCTGAGGCTCCTTCTGGGGTGGCTGGTGCTCCCCAGGGGTGACACTTCTTGAGGCTGTACAGCCAGGGATAGCTGTGGGCTTTTGGTGGTCTGTAAAGTGCCTCCTGCTTAATGATCTCTTCTGCTGATCATGGACATGGCCTCAGTGGAGAACAGCTCAGGGCTTTCCCGGGGTGCTGGGATGTGTTGGGGTCGCTGCTTTCTTGCCTCTGCCAGGCCTCAGAGGGTCTCAGGAGATTCCTGAGAGCTCCCTCTCCTGCCATGGGCAAGGGCAGGGCCCCAGTGTGATGCCTCACCCCTGACATTATGTGCTCTTACTCAGCTGGATTTTGATGTGGCCTTTCTCTTGCAGTCAAGCCTTCGCATATCCCCTCCTCTGCCCTTCTTGCCTCTCAGTGGGGTGTCGAGAGACCCCTTGAAGATGGGAGTGGGATCCCAGCTGGATCAAGATCAAGCTGCCCTGGCTGCAGTAACTTCCTCCCCAGCCAGTGCATCAAAAAGATGGCCTGGAGCATCTGCGTGGCCTTCCTGGGATCTTCTGGACTCTCCGGAAGACCCCTTCAGTATTGAGAGAGAAGCCCGGCTTCATCGGCAGGCAGCAGGTGAGTGGGGAGGGGGGTCCAGGGGATTGTCCCACACTTGGGGGAGACCTCGTGGCCTCTGTGCAGACACTGGCTGAACATGGAGTTTGCTCCAAGCCCAGGCCTGACTCTACCTCTACTTGCTGAGAGGACAGGTAGATCTGGGCAGCTGCCTGTGGCTGTGCAGCTCTGCTCAACCTGTAGTTGGGGAAAATGGGAAGACTTTGTGGGAGAGTGGGAAGGAAGTGATCCTGTACTGAGTATTACTGGTGTCTTCTCTAAGCTGTGAATGAAGCAACCTGCACCTGGAGCGGGCAGCTGCCTCCCCGAAACTACAAGAACCCCGTCTACTCCTGCAAAGTGTTCCTGGGAGGAGTCCCATGGGACATTACAGAAGGTGAACAGCCCCTGGAAAGTGAGGCCCCACACCAAGGCCTTGAGTGTTGACATGGGGAGGGTGCAGGATGGAGGTTTTTGTGGGGGGCACTGACCTCTCTCCTTTTGTCTGTAGCTGGGCTGATCAACACTTTCCGTGTGTTTGGCTCCCTGAGTGTGGAGTGGCCCGGTAAGGATGGCAAACACCCACGCTGTCCTCCCAAAGGTAATATGCCTAAAGGTAATAGCGAACACGGTAGGGTTACTTTTTTCCCATGCTATGTTACAGCACGGATGCTGGGATGGTACAGCTGCATGCTGGTGACTGGATGATACAGAGCACCTGGGGTAATGTCCTGCCCTCACTTGGGTCTGCACCTGGGCTGCAGAGCACTGGCACCCCAAACCCGGCATCCTCACCCATCCATAGCAGGGTTGGACAGAACTGTGAGCTGGGGAAACCCTCTCTGGAGCCACATGTGTAGGGCTGTGGCTCTGGAACAGCTGCTGATCCCACTGCCAGCATGTGTAGCTGGGCTTACGTATTGTGTAAGCAGGAATTACCTATAGGGTAGGAAGTGGCTGGTTTGGAGGCCCTGTAGTGCCTGTTGGCCTCATTCTGTCACTGGAGCAATGTGAGGTAGAGCACTGGCATCCATGACTTTAAAAACCCTGGACTGCATTTGAGCCAGGCCATCTGAAATTCTAAGCAGGGTCTGTTTTCTGCAGATCTTGTTGTGGCCAGGCTGGTGGTGCCCACCTGGCATGTGCAGGTGTGGTTTGTGGATGATGGGAAGTGGCCCATATGGAGCTGGGCATCCTGCTCCTCATGCTGTGCTTGGGTTTGGGCTCTTCCCAACTTGGCTTATACATAGTCTGCTGGGAACAGCAAGAGCTACCACACAGATACTTCAGGCGGCACCCCAGAGTGATTTTGAAGATGTCTGCAAACTGGGATGGTTCCTCCTCCACCACAGCTCTAACAACTGCTTCTTTCCATTCCCTTCCAAAGGCTACGTCTACCTGGTGTTTGAGTCGGAGAAGTCGGTGCGTGCCCTGCTCCAGGCGTGCTCCCAGGACCTGCTGAGCCCCGACGGGCTCAGTGAGTACTACTTCAAGATGTCCAGCCGCAGGATGCGCTGCAAAGAGGTGAGCAGAGCTGTGAGGGCAGCCTGACAGGGCAGCAGGGGATGTGGAGGGAGATGCCTGGAGGAAAGGAAAGCAGGGCTGGAACAGCAGCCGAAGGCATGCTGGGTCCTGGCTGGCTTTGACTGCCCTGTGCCTGTGGTAGGGATGTGTCAGCTCAGTGTTTGTGTCCCTCAAAACAGCTTATGTCAAACCAGCCTGGAGCCTCCTGGGTTGGTGACAGACCCTGCCTTCAGGCTTCAGTTAGCTTGGACAGAGCCTGGAAGCAGGGATTTGACTTCTCTGTGCTGCTTCCATCACACCTTTGCTTGCAGAGGCAGACTGGAGTCCCTCAGGTGCTTTGTTAGTCCTCCTCTGCTTGCAGAGCAAATGACTCGTGCTCAGCAGGCAGATACTTTGGATCCCAGGCTGCTCCCCAGCATGGCCTTGGCTGGCTGACCTGTGCTTTGGGGGTGCTGAGAATGTCAGAGGCTCCACTTGGGCTTACGGGAAAGGGGGACCTCAGATCACGGACAACTGCCTGAGTTCAGGGAGATACAGGATGGAGATGCAGCTCTTAATCTAGACAGGCACAAACTAATTGTGCTCTAGGCAGCTCTCCTGGTGTCTGGCAATTGGCAGCGCTTCTATGCTTGATGGTTTAGTTCTGCCAGAGGCTTCTCTCCTGAGCCCTCCATCAGCTGCAGAGCAGATGGGAGCTCCTGATGGAGCTGGTAGTAGGTGGTGATTCCAGTGGTCCCATCCAACATCAGGCTCCTGTGCTGGGAGGTACCTGACTGGGCTGTAAATACAGGTGGAGGGATGTGGATTGTCCTCTAGCTGCCACCCCCAGGGAACTGCTGGCTTGAGTTCCAGTTTGGCTGGAAGCAGAGTTAGTTGTGTCCCCTTGTGGGTTGTCTGGAGCTCTAGATGGATGTGGACCCTGAGCAGCAATAGATAACAAATAATATTTGCAGCTCAGGGTGAAGTCTGAGGTTCAAGGGTGCTCCTGGTTGCAGGTGCAGGTGATCCCGTGGGTGCTGGCCGACAGCAACTTTGTGCGCAGCCCCTCGCAGCGGCTGGACCCCAGCAAGACGGTGTTTGTGGGGGCCCTGCACGGGATGCTCAACGCAGAGGCCCTGGCAGCCGTCATGTACGACCTGTTTGGAGGGGTGGTCTATGCTGGCATCGACACTGACAAGCACAAGTATCCCATAGGTAAGTGATGATTCCACCGGCATTGGTGGTCACCCCTGCCATGCTCTGGGGAGGCTGCGGTATGTCCTTGGTTTGTCCTTCCCTTGGAAGGCTGCCCAGGTGCCAGGCTTGGAGAGCAGATGCTGTCCAACCCCTTCTACAGTCTGTGCTTCTCATCTCCTGGCCCTGGGGAGGGTTGATAGAGCTGATGTGTTTGGGAATTGGAAGGTCCTGGATCATTCCAGAGCAGCCTGAAGTTTTGAATATGCCTTTAGGCATTGCTGAAGGTTTCTCTGTCCTTGTTCAGTGCTGTTAGTGGTTATTGAATGCTGCTGTAGCTGCTTTTCCATTCCCAGGGCAGAGACAGCTGTGAGTCTTAACCCACTCTTGGGCTCTTGTCACCAGAGCTGAAACACAGCATGTCATGATGTGTGTACCTCCCTGGAGGCCTCATGGGCCAAGAGACAGCACTGAGGTGGTTGGTCTGTTGGAAAAAAACCACAGCCTGTGCCTGAGGATCAGCTTTCCAGGCTCAGGCTGCAGCAAGTCACAGATTTGGAGAGACCATGATCTCCTGGTGTTGCCAGGCAGTAACAGTGTCAGAGCTTGGTAGTGCAGAGTTGTCACTGCTTGGTCAGTGTCCTTGGAATAGCAGTCAGGCTTTTCTGGGCAAGGTTCTGGTTTAGGGACATGGATGTGGTGCTGCAAAGCCCCTGAAGTGCCTTTAGGGAGGCAGTCTCAAGGAGGGTGGGAATTGGGAGTGAGATTTCAGGCAAATTCTCAGTGTGACTGTGGATGAGGTGTCACAGAACCCCTTATGTTGGCCCTGTGAGATCCCCGTGTGTGACCCCAACCTCCTGTGGTTCATGCAGAGCCCAGGTTGCCCCTGGCAAGATCCCTCTCCCAATAGCTTGGTGGCACTTCCAGCCTTGGAGCTGTCCTGAAGTCACAGCAGTCAGAGCTCAGTTTTGGTAACTAAGCTGTCCTCTAGTTAGTCGTGATGATTGAGGGCATCTCCTGTAATCCCAAACTGGATCCAGGCCCTCCTGCCTGTGTCCTGTGTGATGCTTTAGGAAGGGTATGGATGAGTTTTGGGTGGCACTTGGTCCTGTGGCTGAGCTGTTGGGATCTGCCAGTGTCAGTCCTGGCAGACCTTGGCTGGAAGGGAGTGGTGCTGGAATGCTGCTGACTAGCAATGAGGCTGCAAAACACAAGGCTCTGGGGTGAGGGGGAGGCTGGGAGTAAAAGCTGCTGAGCTGTCTCAGCACCAGCATATTTCAGGTGTAGCGTGAAGCATTCCTGCTGCTCCTGGGAATGTGGTGCCTGGAGAAGGAGGCAGGAAGAGCCCTCAGGCACTGAATACCATCTCCCTGTCAAAGCTGTTTCCCTCTCTGAGTGGCACTGGGGAAAGGGTGGTGGTGGCAGTGGTTCCCTCTTGGTCTCTGCTGTTCCTCTCTAACAGTTGTGGCCTGGCTCATTGCAGGGTCGGGCCGTGTCACCTTCAACAACCAGCGCAGTTACCTGAAGGCTGTGACTGCTGCATTTGTGGAGATCAAAACCACCAAGTTTACCAAGAAGGTGAGTGGGGCTGGTGAGGCAGCCCAGGGGGGGATCTGTGTGGTGGGTGGTACTGCTGGGAGCACCAGTGTTCATGGAGCCTGCCCCATATTCCTGCTCAAGCAGAGGGAAGAGCTGCTGCTCTGCCAGCCCCAGGGGTGCTGCTGGGGATGGATTTGAGGTACCCAGGGAGGAGAGGGCAATCAACCTGGTGCTGCTCCATGCCCACTCCCTCATTCTCCTGCAGGTTCAGATCGACCCGTACCTGGAGGACTCCATGTGCCAAGTGTGCAATGCCCAGCCTGGCCCGTTCTTCTGCAGAGACCAGGTAAGGCCGGTTCTCCTGCAGTCTGTGCTCAGGGGTTTCCTCGAGGGAGGAGCAGGCCCTGCTACTGGGTTTTGGGGATATATACACTGGGTCTTCCCCAGTGGGCAGGATGGGACTTAACTGGGAGAGTTGCCTTGTTTTGGAGGAGGTGCAGTCCTTCTGGGGAGGGCAACTCTGGTACTTCCCAGGAGGCCCAGGCAGGTACTGTCCACCCAGCATTGAGCTAGGAGTGCTTCAGTTTGCTGGTGCTGTGCCAGCACTGGGACCTGGTGTGGGAATGACTGGTGCTCCTGAGGGGAGAGGAGGCTGCTGCTCTGTGAGCCATGATGAGCTGGGGTTGGGGTGCATCCCCCTGGGGCTGGCTGAGGCACAGGGAACTCTGGCTGACATCACCTTGCTGCTGGCAAAGGAGCTTGGCTGGGCTCCGGCAGCTTCCTGCAGAGCTGGGAATGGGATGTGAGCAGGGGGCAGGAATGCCATGGAGTGATGGGAGCCCTGGCAGAGCCCAGCTGCTGCCCCAGTGCCCAGGCCCTGATTTTCAAAAGATGGAAGCTGGACACAACAGGCATTCCATGGTATCATTGCTGGCATTCCCTCTCTCCAGCCCATGGATCTGCTGTGCTAGTGGAGACTGCTAAACCGGGCAGGGAGGAAAGGGAGGAGTGGCTCTGCTGGAGACACCCCAGTGTTTGCCCCTGTGCTCTGCCCACAGATCTGCTTCAAGTACTTCTGCCGCTCGTGCTGGCACTGGCAGCACTCCATGGAGGTTCTGCGCCACCACCGCCCGCTGATGCGCAACCAGAAGAACCGGGACTCCAGCTAAGGGGCCGCCGGGGCACGGGGCTGGCGCGGGCAGAGTCCTGGGAGAACCTGCCACGAGGAGAGCGCAGCAGCGCCTGCCGGAGCCAGGCCCGGCTGGGAACGTTCTTCCTGAGGACTGACTGGGGAAAAAAAAACAAACAAAAAAAATCTTACATTCATGTTTGCACTTGCTGGTCTTTTTGTTTCTGCACTAATGCACAGTGAGTTTTGTTGGGGTTTGTTTGGGGGTGTTTTGAGGGGAGGAGTGCCCCTCAAGCCATTCTGCAGTTCCCAGACTTTGGTTCCTGGTTTGCTGACGAGAAGCAAAAATTGAAAATGAATAAAACCCAACCAACCAAGGGCCATGTGTCGCGGAGGTGTCGCTGCAGGCGCCTCCGCCCTGGTTTTTTTATTTTTTAAAGGCGCTTTTTTACATTCCTTGCAATACTGGTGGAGAGAGCGCAGGTCTCATTGGTCATTGTTTTGCCGTTGCCATACAGTGCCTTTCCATTCATTTACCCCCACCTGGATGGTGTGACCTGGGTGTTCAGCTGGCGTTTTTTACTGTAACAACAAGGAGACTTTGCTCTTCATTTAAACCAAATCATATTTCATATTTTACGCTCGAGGGTTTTTACGAGTTCCTTTTTACACTCTTAAAAACAGTTTTTAAGTCGTTTGAAATGAGAGATTTTTTTCTTTTCCTGGCAGCTTTTAACATTATTGCAATTTGTGTCTGGGGGCTGCTGGCAGGACGTTGTAAATCCAGGGGTTTGCAACGGGACAGGCCGGGCTTTGTTTTTGTTTTTGGATTTGAAACTGGACGGGATGAGGATATCTGAGCTGCTGTATATAGTTTTAAATAGTTTGTTGCACTTTTTTAAGTTGCACTTATGGGGGGTTGATAGAGGTTTTTAATCACACAAAGTCACAGGACTTACCTTTTCTTTTGTAACAAGCTAAAAAAGGGCTGCGTTTGGTGGACGATGAAGGTTCCTGGGAGCCCTTTCTCTTAGAGGGGACAAGTAATTTTCCTTTCCTTACCGAGATGTTTGGAGTATCTGTGCAGTCGACTGAAATGCTGCTGCTGGGATTTGAGACCTTAATTATGCTGATCATTATTATTTTGTTACTTTCCCCTCTATTGGAAGCTGTGTGCCAAAGAACCAGTGTCATAATTTCTCCCTCTTTACTATGATTATTTTTTTTCTTTACTGCTGAGCTGATGTTGCATTGTTGCATATCCCAGCTGCTCTTTGTGGGGTTTTGTGAAGCTGTGTGTGAAGTCTCTACCTCATTGTAGTATATGCAGGCAAGACTGCACTCTCCTACAGACGTGTGGAGTAAGCTGTGGTGTAGTTTTTGGCACATAATAAACACGTTGCAGCAAAAAAACCCAATTTTCTTGTGCCTTGTGTGCTTCATGGGAGATCTCTGCATCTGAGAGCTGTGGTGTCACTCCCTGGAGGTGTCGGGGGGAAGGTATGGATGTGGTTTGTGGGGAGGAATGGATGGAGCTGTGAGTTGTGGATGCTGTAGGTGAGTGACTCGGTTGGGAGGGAGCTCTATCTGCTGGGCAGTGCATTTTTAGATCCTACTTACCCGAGGTCCTTGCGGGCCTCCAGCTGGAGCTCCGCTAATTGCAATGGGAGTTAATGAGGCTGATGGGCGGGGCCTGTGTTCTCCCACTGCGGCAGTGGAGGTGGGCTGTGAGGGGAGAGGGACCCCAGGGCTCCTCTCTGTGGGGTTGGGGAGGGCTGAGTTGGACTTGTGCTGCCACAGTGGACACCTTGTGTACCCCGTGTCCCTGGAGCACGGAAGGCTTGGGCTTCCTTCCACGTCCCACAGTGGCAACTGCAGCAGGCCTGTTGTGGTCACCCCTCCCCCTTTGGGGCTGGGTGCTGCTTCCATGGGTGGTGTGAGTTTGTGGGCGCTCAGTGTCCTCTCTCAGGGCCAGGTGTGGGAAGGGCTGGTGGCACTGGCGCCGCAGGTCTCTCCGATTCCCTTCCCTGGCTGTCCCGTGCTGTTCCGGGGCGCGGGGCGGCGCGGAGCNGCGCGGGTGATCATCGAGAAGTACTACACGCGCCTGGGGAATGACTTCCACACCAACAAGCGCGTGTGTGAGGAAATCGCCATCATCCCCAGCAAGAAGCTGCGCAACAAGATTGCTGGGTGAGGGATTGCGGCCCCCGAGGGGGCTTTGGACACTGGACGACGCCAGGGGGTTCGGGCACCGCGGGGGCTTGGGTGGGCTTTGGGCAGCTGGGGCTGTCCCGAGGGGTTTGAGCGTCGGAAGGTCCTGGGGGATTCGGGCATGGCGTGGGGGTTCCTGCCGGGCCCTGCATTCGAAAGTGATTACGGTCCTGCCAGTGGCCGGGTCATTGATAGTGCAGGGAGAGGAGTGCGAGAGTTTTCCCGTGTTTGGGGGGGTCTATGTCTCCCTCAAACCCTGTTGCTGTCGGACACTTCGTCTCTTATGTCCCCTGGAGGTGGTGGGATGATGCCGGGTTAGTGGTGGGACATCGGCGGGGGAGATGGGGTCCTCACCCTGCTGTGGTTCCAGGATTTGGTTTGGGGTGTGGGGAAGGGTGACATGAACCCTGGGAAAGCCCAGGACACTCCCGTGTCCCCGCAGGTATGTCACCCACCTGATGAAGCGAATCCAGAGGGGCCCTGTCCGCGGCATCTCCATCAAACTGCAGGAGGAGGAGAGGGAGAGGAGGGACAACTATGTCCCAGAGGTGAGGCTCCAGCTTCCCCATCGCTCCATCCTGCCTTGCCATATCTCCATAGGCAGTCCCAAATTTCTTTAAAACAAACCCTCAGCCAGGAGGAGCTGAGGAGTGTTTGGATCAAGGGGGCCGAGGTGGATCCCTCCAAAGCTGCTACCTGGGATAGGACAGACAGCTGGCTTCTCATGGTTTGGTTTTCCTAACGTAAAATTTGGGAAAAAATAATTTGGTGGGAATCCAGAAGATATTTCAGAGTGGCTGAAAACATGCCCTGCAGCAGCTGTCCCTAGAAGGAGGGTTTTGGTAAAACCCCCTTGCCTTAACCCTCCATTTGGATGGGGTCAAGATCTCACCTGTCACCTGGGTGAGGTGGAACAGGAGAGCTTCCCTTGTCCCAGGAGTATAATCCCATTGCTCCTAAATTCTGTAGCCTTCAGGCACAGCACATCTTGCCCATTTCCCAGATCTTCCCAGCTGGCTCCTGGCAGAGATGCTGGTTTCTGTGCTGGCACCAGAGAGGAGTTAAGGAAAGGAGTGTCTATGGTGCAGCTGTTGGTGCAGTGTCAGCACACAAACCTGTACTGTTTGTGGTTTCTTAGAAAAATCCTGGTGTTACATAGCTCTTGGGGAAGGAAACCTGTGGAGGTAGAGTTTTGGGGTCTGAAGAGGGCTGGAGGAAGTTTGTCTGGGATTAAAGGGCAGGAGAGCACCAGGTTGTGGAGGTGGGACAGCCTGTGTTGGCACCATGGTGGACTTGTGTCACAAGGCGGCTGTGAGTGTCACTGTTGACTGCCAGGACTGGTGCAGTTCAGGGTCCAGCACCAGCTCCTCAGCAGCCTTGGCCTGGAGCAGGTTGGGCCTCTGTTTCCAAAGATTTGCCATAAAACAGGCTTTTCCCTCTACTGCCAGTGGCCTCTTGTAGTGTACAGTCAGGAAAGCTGTGTTCCATCAGGATGCTCCTGGCTCTGCTGCTGGAACTGTTCCCCACAGCAGTGGAATGGGACCACAGTGGCTGTGGGGTCACCCTGGTAGTTGTGGGGCTTTATCAATTACACCTTTTCTCTCCCTCTGTCCCCAGGTCTCTGCCCTTGACCAGGAGATCATTGAAGTGGACCCAGACACCAAGGAAATGCTGAAGCTCCTGGTTAGTGCCACAACTGTTCCCTGCCCAGCTATTGGCACATCCCTGGCACAGCTCCTGCTGCCTGCCCTGTGTGGCTGGATGGTGTGAAGGGCGTCTCTCTGCCCTGGGTCCTGTGGGAGGGTTAATTAATGTATGGCTTTTAAAGGGGCGGAGGCATGGGGGCTTTGCCACAAGCACACAAGTGGGGGTGTTCCTTGCCCTCCATCCTGATGATTCCCTCACCAAGGAATCAATCTCTGGAGCAGGGTGGTCTCCCCTTCTTAAGAGACCTGCGTCCACCCTTTGTGCTGCCCACAGCACCTTCCCAGAGGAACTTGTCTCCACTGCCAGTGGGCAGGATGCTGTGACTAATCCCATTGTTTTCCCATGCTGTTTTCCAGGATTTTGGCAGCCTGTCCAACCTGCAGGTGACACAGCCCACAGTGGGAATGAACTTCAAGACGCCCCGAGGAGCGCTCTGAGTCTGTCCCTGTGTGTCACTTTTCCAATAAACGTGAGGAAACCATCTCAGCCTGCCTGGTCTTTAGACACCCAAGAGATGAGGGAGGGAGGGAGGGTTCTTGGGGTGCCATATTGGAGCATGAGGAGGTTTCAACACCTTCCTGTGTACCGGCATCTTTTTGGGTTCTTTCCTGGCAGTTTGGGCAAAGTTTGAGGTGCAAAGCTGTTATTTTGGAGGCTCTCCTGCCTTTGGGGTAGTGGCAGAGAACAACCATGGTGACTCCTTGGAGCCTGTGGGAGCCTGTCCTAGATTTGCCTGTGCTTCCTCCAAGTGGGCTGCCCGGGGGTCAGGCTGTGCCACAATAAAAGTTGCTTTTTATAACCCTATTGGTCACTTCCAAGTGCTTAAATGAAAGGGAAAAGTCTTAAAATTCCTTGATTAAATGAAAGTAAGGAGACCTTGGTGTGTCCCTCCAAGGAAAACTTGCTTCAACTAGTTAAACACGGCTTAAACCACCACCACTCCCCCACCCTGGAATAAAAAGAAAATATTCGTGTTTTGGAGAGAAATGTCTGTATTTATGTTTGTTGTGAAACTTAGTTTAAGTAGTTACTTCAAGAAGTAAAATACTGCAAAAATTGTAGCCAGTACTTAAATAATACATTGAACACTGAGCTGCAGTTGGGTAACTTTTAAATCATCTGGCAGCTCTTACATTGAAGTTTTTGCTGTTCCAGCCACCTGTTCCTTACAATTTCCTCTTCATTTTGGTCTTCTCGCAGTAAATGCTAAATTTGCTTTGAACCCAGTACGCTGCATAGCCTGAGGTGCCAGGGATAAAGTCATGGAGTTCCCCCTCATATTTCTTCATGTCCCGTGCAGAGGCATAGCCTGCGGAGGGAAGATGGGCTCACTGAGTCCCTGCTCCATCTGCCCCATCCACAGCCCTTTCCAGGTGTATTTATTTACCTGTCACCATGTTATTTATCGGGTATTCCTGGAGGGCACGGTATGGAAATTCTCCCTGGGCAGGTGCTTCAGAGTCTGTTTCTTCACTGCTGTATCAGGAGAGGAAAAAATTCTGTGTGTTAGTTGCTATGTGTTAGGATTGCTTGGATTCGGGAGAGCATCCAAATCCCACCACCCAAGGTAGGAAAATACCTCTCAGCCAGGTCTAGTGCCTCCTCCTCTGGTTCTTCCTCACAGACACTTCTTGCCACTTCTGGTTCCTCTGTCACGTTTTTGTTGGGCTGTGAATAGCAGTGCAAGGGTGAGTTACAATTGTGCCGTGGGTCACCTGCAGGGCACCTGGGACACACTCCCAAGTGCACAAGTTTTTAGGGCTCATGAATCTAAGGACATTCCTGCTTCAACAGTGCTGGGAAGTTGCTTTGAGAGGAGAGTGGGCAGTGACATGAGGAAGGAAAACACCACACCAAAGGGCTGAGCTCAGCCTATGGCAGTTGGAAGCCCTGGAGCAGCACACTGAGCTTTCACCTCTCTTAATTTTCTTCTTTCTGCATGATCTAAGGATATCCTTAAAAGCTTCCTGAGTTACCTGCCCCTTTTCCCAAAGGTGATACATGCTTTTTTTCCCCCTGAATTCCTGTGAAAGCTTCCTGCTCAGCCCAAGCTCACCCTCCAGCACATACATGTGTAGGACAAATTTTTCATCTTACCTGTTCTTCAGCGTCATCTGCCTTCTCCCAGATAAACCGGCCAATTTTCCTTCTGATTTCTGCCAAGAAACAAAACCAATGACTCTGAGAGCATCAAGTAAGAGCACTGTTCTGTCAGCACAGTTGCTGCCAGTGTGATGCCCTACAGGTGCCTCTGGGGACAAGCCCAAATGCAAGGTCCTGCCCCTGGGCAAATTCAGGGTGGGCAAGAATGGATTGAAAGCAGCCCTGAGGAGAAGGACTTGGGGGTGTTGGTGGATGAGAAGCTCATGGATATGACCTGGCCATGTGTCCCACAGCATGGGCAGCAGGTGAGGGGAGGATTCTGACCCGCTCAGGAGCAGCAGTGCTCCTCCAGCTCTGAGGTCCCCAACATCAGAAGGACATGGAGCTGCTGGAGAGAGTCACAGGCCATGGAGATGCTCCAAGGGCTGGAGCCCCTCTACTCTGGAGCCAGGCTGGGAGAGATGGGGGTGTTCACCTGGAGAAGAGAAAGCTCCAGGGACACCTCAGGGCCCCTTTCAGGGCCTTAAGGGGCTCCAGGGGCTGGGGGCAAGTGCCTGGAGTGACAGGACGAGGGGGAATGGCTTCAAACTGACAGAAGGCAGGGTTAGATGTCATACTGGGAAGAAATTCTTCTCTGTGAGGCTGGGGAGGGCCTGGCACAGGTTTCCCAGAACAGCTGTGGCTGCCCCATCCCTGGGAATGTTCAAGGTCAAGCCACTTTGTGATAATAAATAGATGGATTCATACTCTGCCCTCTGGGAGGAAGAGCTACTCCTAAGCAGAAGGAAAAGTCCATCTGTAATATTTGTATTACAGACAAATAACTGTCAGTTCTACTTTGCACCAAGGCTGCACTGACAGGGGATTTCCCTGGGAAAATATCCCCAGATGATTTTTTTTTGCCTGACCTTCCTGCAGGCAGGCAGGGGGCAGGACGAAGTGGCCCAGAACCACCGAGGGCTTCTCTCCGGCACCTGCACACACTGAGAGGTAACAGGAGTGAAACACCGTGGCTCTGCCTTCCAAGTAACTCAGGCTCTCGTGTATGCTGGAAGAGAGAAAGAGAGCTGGTTTCCAAAGGAGAACCTGGAAGCAAACCAAAACTGAAACGTTTAGAGGGGTGTTGTCATTAAACCTGCTCTGATATTTTTGCCAAAAGCTCCTAATTTTCTGTGATTTTCCAGCTGCAAGACTCTACCAGTCACTTCCCCTTACAGTCCCGGCTGCCAGCACCTCCCAGGGGTAGCCTGGATGAGGGACAAGGGTAAACATATTTTTAGTGATTACACGGTCCCCACTCTTGAAGTGAAACTACTTTGGGGAAGTCCAAGCCAGGATTTTTCTTAATTATCCTTCACCACACTGGTTCCTGCTCACACAGCTGAGCAAGGGAGGTGGAGGGTGTTTCCAGCCCCCACTGTCCTCCTTAGAGGGGAATTAAATCTTGTTTGCTGGGTTTCAGGATGTGTATAATGATTACATTTTTTTCACAAGAAACTAACTATATACATAGGAAAAAATATATATAATTTCCAATTTTATCTATATTTTATATATAATTATACAGAATTCCCCTGGGGGATCAGGCTGGTCTGGCAGCACAATATTGCAAAACAAAAGTTGTTATTCTGTGCTTATTGGAATTCCCCTTGCTTAGCTGGAGCAAGTGGCTAAAAGATTCCAAAATTCGAAGCCAGTTTTAAGCACTGGTGTGTTAAAAAGAAACTACTTAGTCCAGCTTAGCAAAGCCTAAAGGAAACATCATGGCTTCCTTTCCCATAAATATGTTTACATGACTAAATAATTAATAAATACAAATATTCACTGATATTGAGGAAGTGAGGAAGATCCTGAAGATTTTCCTTGTATTTGTATAAATGTTCCATAGTTCTCTATTTTTTATATTAAGCATTTCAGCCCTTTTTCCATCCATTTTTACCCCAGTGCTTCCTCTTAACATTACTTCACACTGGCCTTTTAGCACCAGGTTCCTTCCTTGGGAATTGTATCACCTCTATTTTAGATGCT
This sequence comes from Illadopsis cleaveri, assembly GCA_013399915.1. NCBI lineage: Eukaryota > Metazoa > Chordata > Aves > Passeriformes > Timaliidae > Illadopsis > Illadopsis cleaveri. Next base: position 307,064 of record VXBB01001401.1, read on the forward strand.
GATTTTCCAGCAGATAATTCACAGCCAGCAAGAAACCAGCACTATTCATTTAATTTATGTTACAGTTAACCCTCTCTTAACACACAGATGGTTTTTCTCTATTCTATCTACAGCTTAGTGTGGATGTGAGTTTTCCTGACCCCACTGGGCAATAAGATCCTGGCAGATCCCCACCATGGATTTCAAAACACCTCCTTGATTTTTACGGGATGTCAGCATCCATGAAATACTTTCCACTGCATACTTTCCATTAAAGCTTGCTTTGCCCACCTGCGGGTGTCAGGGTGGGCGGCATCGCTGCTGAAGAGGTAGTCAGCATCCAGCCAGTGGGCGATTGTCCCGCCACCGTCCACTGCAGGGGACAGGGAGGGAGATGAGGATGGGCATCCAGGGGGTTCCCACCTCGGGGTGACCTGGGATGGGGACAGCTGGTTGTGGGACCCCAGAGACAGGCCCTGAAGTGGAAGCTCCCCACTGTGGGACTCCCATTGCTCCCCTGGGGGGTTGTTCAAGGCTTTTCCTCAGTGCGGGGCCACCATAGACTGGCCAAACTCACGCTCTGCCCTGTTGTGTGGGTCTCAGACCCACGAAGGGGTGACAGGGCTGTGCCCTCGCTGCTGTGCCCTGCTGAGGAATGATGGGGCTGTGTCTCCCATCCTAATTCCCCCTGAGTGGAGACAGGGCTGTGTTCCTCCCAATCCCCCCGGGGATTCCTGCCAGCTCGGTGACCCGGGGCCCCCCTGGACTTCGCCATCGCCTGGGCCCCTCACCCCAGAGCCCCCGCGGGCCAGGGCTGACGCTCTGCGAGAACCAAGCACGGTGTCCGCGGAACATGGAGGCGGGAACCCCCCTGAGAGGAAACGATGGCGGAAACGGCCGTGAGGGGAAACGATGGCGGGAACCGCCCTGAGAGGCTGGGGGGAGGCAGAAGCGGCCGTGAGGGGCTGGGGGCAGGCGGGAATCGCCCTGAGGGGAAGCGGTGGTGGAAAAACCCAGCGAGAGGGATAACGGCTGGAGCTGTGTCAGGGTGCTTCAAGCTGGATATTAGGGAAAAGTCCTTCCCCCACAGTGTGGCCGGGCACTGGAATAGCTCGCCACGGCACCCCAAGCTTGACAGAGCTCAAAGGGCACTTGGATAACGCTCTGAGAAACAGGGTGGGGGTTGGGGTGTTCTGTGCAGAGTTAGGAGTTGGACTCGAAAGTTTTTCTCGAAAAAAACCCTTGCATTTAGCTGACTCCGGAAACTGTTTGCAGAAAAATTGCTTGTATTTCATAAAGCACAAATGAGGCTTGTTTCATGCTTCAAGCTTCCCAAGATATCCCTCAGGATACCCCATCCCCTGGGAACTGTCACCAGCAGCAGCAGCACAGCAAAATCCCAAGTACCTCAGAACCCCAAGGATGCTGGATAAAACAGAAAGTATTTCTGGACATGGTCCTGAAATCCAGGACCATGGATTTTAATAGCTGAAATCCAGCTGTTAAGGAAAATCAGCCTCTGGTATGGGCATATGTTGTTCTCCCACAGATAGGGGATTTTTGAGTAAACCATCAAAATATTTCTTTAGTAAGGACAGAAAAATCCCACAGAGGCAATCAGAGCACACTTCCCCAGTGTGGGAAGATGATATGTCCTTTGGAGGCAGCGTCATTTCACGTTGCCTCCACAAAACCTTCAGTTCCTACAGTCGACCCCACTCCTATCCTAATTAGGATGAAGCTCTCCTGGTGGAGTGGTTACCCAGGCATTATTCTGGTGCTCTTGAGGATAGGAAAGGTGGAGCTGAGGTGGTGGAAAGCACTTTGGTGGCTCTTCACGATCGATAGGAGGAGGCCAGGACATGTTCCACAGCTCCTTGGGCTCACACAGCAGTTTGTGCTGCTCCACTGGGGTCTCTGGGAGAGAAGCCAAAACTTTTTTCCCTCTTCCAGGCCACCTTTTCTCACACAAGGACCACTGCTGGGGTTGCCTGGTCCCCAGAGTGCATCTGGTGCCGCAGGCAGAGCTGTGTGCTGCGTCCTGCTGTCCCGTGCTGAGTGATGAGCACTGTGCACAACCACCCAGCCATGACACCCCCACCTGTCCTGCCTTGAACACCCCTCTGATGAACCCAAATGGATTTCCATAACGGGGCCCTGCCCCTGAGCAACCTCCCACGTGGGTGCTGGAACTGCAACAGCCTGGATTTTCCTAATCCCTTACAAAAAAATTTGGTTAAAATGAAAATAGCTATGGAACAAGACAATTTCCATCAAAAATCTCAAGTGGATGTTCTGTGACACCATCACAGCAAATCATAATATATCCAAGAAGAGACGTGGGATTCCCTGAGTCACCAGGAACCCTTGATTCCATACACATGATCCTGGTTAAATCCATTTGGATCCAATATTCCTCAACCAATCATTCTGATTTCTTCATAAAATACAAATGAGCTGATGGCAGTAGCATCGGTTTTGGGTAGTGTCATCAGTCCCCCACAGTTCAACAGAGGACTGGCCCCAGCTGGGCTTCTCCATGGGGTCAAGCACAGAGAGCAAACCAGAACTCAGATTCACCAACACACACACATCTGCTTCCCCCATGCTCAGCTTTACACCACACACTCCAAGATGCATCAGCAAGAGCTCTCCCCCATGGAGTAAGCACCATTCCCTGCCATCGTTCCTTCTGTGTCCCACCCTGTGTCCCCAAGGTTCTTTATCCCTTTTTAAAACTTGTGCCTTCCCTTCAGAGCCACACAGGAGCCTCCAGGCAGTAAAGAGACCACATCAGCAAAAAAAAATCTTTAATTCTCTTTTTATTGATGGAAAAGTGCTCTTGCATCTTCTCTATGGGATAAAAAAAAAGCACAACTGATCATCATGCAACCAAGGCTACATATCCACCCACAACCCAGTGGCCATCAGAGCCGGTGAAATCAGCTTGGGCTGTCAAATTACTAAAGAAACATTTTAAGGAGTAGCAGTTTATTAAGGTATAAACATCCTGCAAAATTTGGAGCAGTGAAGAGCTACCATTATTTTTTAAGCAGTAATGTGGGCATTTTTAGCTACATGCTCAAAAGACCTGCAGACTTCCCTTGATGCTATGGCTATTTTTAACAAGGCTTATTAGTGAGTTTCTGAAAGGAAGTTAATCACTTGTGGATATGGCGAAGCATGGACAGACGCTTGAGAAGACTTTGACTTGCAAGAGGAATTTCTCAGACCTGCATGGAGAGAGTAGATTGACATCAGTCACTCAAGTGACACCTTCAACTGTAATTATTTTAGGACTAAAACCCAGTTTCCTTAGAGCAGTATGACTGCAGTGTCCCTGTCCCTGCAGAACCACCTTCCAGTGACATTCAGGAAAAAATCCCACAAAAACCTGTTTTTCTGTCTCTTCCTTGGTGGAGTTCCAAGTTCAAAAAGTTAAGAGGATCTTTGTCCCCCACCCCAGGAAGGTTGTCCTGCTCTCAACTTTTTCCATGCCAGCTCAGTGAATCCTCATCCCCAGACCATAGTGAAGTCACTCACATCCAACCTCCAGCCAGACTCGGCATCCCTCACTAATGTCTCACCAACCGAAGCCACGGTGCTGTGTGGGCACAGCACATTTCAAACCCTGCTTTGGGGCCAGGTTTGCACCCCCACTACCAAAAGGTGAGTGACAAACCAGAAGAGTGACTGTATACAACTTTTTAGAGCTCTGCAGGAACTGGGGAATTTCATGCAAGGGTCCTGTCAAGGCCTGTCCCAGGCACAGTTAATCATTATCCAGCCTCTAACAGGCCACATAACTACGGTGTTTTGACCAAGACTACGTCAGCTGGGCCACATACTCAGTTTCTTTTCCCTATCACGTGTTAAACTAGAATTTCCCTGTTGCTAAATTCAGATCACTTACACGCAGATAGTTTGAAGAACTTGGAGCCCTCAGACTGAGACACCCGTGAATAAACCCAAAAGTGTTTCTGGTTTGTGCCTCACGAATCCCACATGGCGCTGCCCTGCCACAGGGTTAACCAGCCTACCACCCACTCTGAGGCACAACGATCTCGATCTCGGTACAGCGACTTCCTGCTCCTCCCCTAACAGGAGGTTTTTTGAAGTTCTCCTTTTTTTGGAGCAAAGGACTCTTGTAGGCACGGCATGGCCAAAACCAGACCAAAACAGTGTGCAGAAAGAGTTCTGTGTTCCAAACCAGCGCTAATACTATCTACTTTTTTGGATATGGTTGCTTCTGTTCCTCAGCTTTTCAAACCCTCCCCCCTACAGAAATGGGTCTGTGTTTCCCTTACCAGCATAGCACACAGCATTGGAATAACTCACCATGGATTATCCCAGCTACAGCTCAGAAGTCTGGTTCTGCAGGAAAGAAGTGCAGAGCATTAGATTTGGGGGCAAATGGCACCCCCTGTTCCCACACAGCTCCCCCCCAGAAACAGCCCCAGTGTGGTAATGCAGAGAGCTGCCCTCAGCTGTAGCTGAGGCTAGGTCACCACCATCAGCCCCGACTGCTGAGTCCTTTGTTACATTCACACAACATAAAGGAAAAATTCACTGCATGACCCATCACCTTCTAGTGAAGCTCACCAAGGCAGATGACACGGCATCACCAAATCTCTATGGATTAACACCAACGCGTGTCCTTCCTGAATCCTTCACAAGTATGTGTAACAACCTTTTCAGCTAAAACTAAGTTAATTTTCTATCTCTAACACAAGAACTTCAAACCCCACTCTGTTACAACACCCTGCTTCCCAGGAAAAGGAACAGACACAGCATGGATATAAAGCAAGGAGCTCCAGCACGCAGAAGGGAAGGCACAACATACCCCATCGGTAAGTAGCTGGCACTCGCATGGTGGAATGTGCCACCCTGCAAGAGAAGCTGTCCCCCTTTGTGGGGGTGAAGGGTGCATAGACCAGGCGCTGGAACTGCCACTTGTCGTTGAAGGACAAGTCCCCATAGGTGACGCCAGGCATGGGCTCCCCGTTCTTCAGGAGTTCGATATCAATCTTGGGTGGGTGAAAGCCACTGACGAAGCAGTGGAGGACGTTCTCCTTTCCGTCCTCGGCACGGGAACGGGCGTAGACTTCGACCTTCGGCGCCTCTAGAGAGAGGGGCGAGGGGCGAGGTGTGAGAAGGCTGGCTGCAGTGGACATCGCCTCGATGCCAACCCTCGCCCACCCACTCGGGCACAGTGACCCGGACCCGCCGGGACCCCGCAGCCCCTCACCCCCGTCAGGACCCTTCGGGCCGCCCCAGGCACTCACCATCGGCCGCCTCCAGGCCGGGCAGCGCCAGCAGCACCAGCACACCGAGCGCCAGGACCCCTCGCACCATCGCCGCTCCTCGCTGCCGCGCCGTTTCCCGGAATGACCCACCCTTGCCCGCGCTCCGCCTTTTATAGTCTCCGGAAAGCACGGCCAATCGTGGCGCGGAGCGGCCTCTACCTCATCAGTCTCCGGGTAGAACGGGAGCTCCGGGGTTGTGCGAGCCAGGGCGTGTGGCTTTCGCTTTCAGTTCCGTGTTGGGTGTGGGGAGAGACCCGGGCAGAGACCCCGGGGTTTTGGGCAACAGCGGCTGGACGTGAGCCCAGGTGGACAATGGCACCTGGTCTGCACCAGCCCCGATGTGACCACAGGTCCAGGGCAGCGCCCGTCCCCTGTGCTGGGCACTGCTGAAGCCACACCCCAAATCCTGGGGTCAGTTCTTCGCCCTTCACGACAAGAAGGACATGGAGGGGCTGAAGTGCGTCCAGGGAAGGGAATGGAGCTGGGGAAGGGGCTGGAGCACCAGGAGCAGCTGAGGGAGCTCGGGGTTACCTTCTTTTTCTACAACTCCCTGACAGGAGGGGGCAGCTGGGTGGGGTTGTGCTCTGCTCCCAGGGAACAAAGGTGAGAACAAGAGGAAACAACTTCAAGTAGCCCCAGGAAAAGTTTAGATTGGATCTTAGAGAAAAGTTCCCTGAAAAGGCTGTCCAGCCTTGCCACAGGCTGCCAGGGCAGTGGTGGAATCCTCATCTCTAAAGGGATTTAAAAGCCCTGTGGATGTGGCCCTTGGGGACATGGGCTAGTGGTGGCCTTGGCAGTGCAGAAGGAATGATTTGACTTGATGGTCACAGAGAGCTTTTCCAGCCTAAATGGGGGTAAAAGCCACCTCTTGCAGAAGAGTTTGCTTCCAGGGCTGGTATTACACCAACAGTCTATGGTGGAACAGGCCTCCACCTTCTTTTATGAACTTTTTTTCAAAACTGTGTCGAATGTCTCATTCCAGCAGCTGCAGGGTGAGAAGCTGACTGTTGTTTGAGTACAGCATAGACGCTCTGACATAAAACATGAGAATTCTAACACCAAAGAACCAGGTTTTCTGGTGCCTCCTCCAGAAGAACTGTGAGCACCAAAGCCCAGCGAGGCTAGGAATGCCACTGTGTATCCCAACAATGCTGCTTGGAAGGAAAATAAAGGGAAAAGAAAGGAAAGTCACTGCTAGTGGGGAGAAAACAGCAGCATGGTGTAAGTACCAAAACACTAAGCCCCTTTAGGACCTGCTTTCTTAATGTACCTCTTAATGCAACTCATTAAAACACAAATTAAATTAACAAAGCATGTATGGAGAACATCCCAAAGGCAGCAGGTAAAGCAGGAGAGGCCAAGCAAAGGAAAATTGTGAAAACACTTGTTATCAGTGCCCACTGGCCCAGCTCCTGCTGGGTTTGCTGGCTACCCAGTGAGCAGTGCCAGCCACGCAGCTGAAAACACACCATGTTTTTCTCAGTGTAGGATAAACAGATGCAGCTGCTGCCAGAGCCTTATCAGGGATCTCAGGGCTCTGGCAGAAATAATCCCTGAGTGCTCGGTGGAAGAGTTGTTATTAGGGTCACCACATCAGGAGTTACCACCCTGGTCCAGCTGTCCCAGGGGTGAATGTGGACACTCCCTTCGGCTCGGAGAGAGGATGGCAGGACATGGATCCTTTCCAGACCCTTTGGGATGTGAATCCCTGGCAATGACTCTACTGTGACGCATACCACATATCAGAATTTCCCAGTAAAGATAAGCACAACTCTTCCACATAATGTTTATAAAAAGCCACAATGATTTGGTTAGAGTAGCCAGATCTTCCACTTTTGGGACATTTTTGCTTTTATTAGCAGAATATTGGGAGAATTATTTGGGAGGGGGGTGACATGACCAAGGTGCTCCTGTTATTCAGGGGGATAAGGGCAACCCACTATGCTTTGTGGGATGCAGAAATTTGTAGTGTTAGTGTTAACACCTGTGCCTGGTGTTATCTACCAAAATACTCAATCCCGACAGACCACATCCCACCAATTTTCCATAACTCCTCAGAAGGATATCAGCTCTGAGAACACCATAGCAGTCAAGGAGCGACGCGAGCAGTGGGGAAAGCTGGGCTGGGGTGTTCTGTGCTCCGAGAGCCGCAGGTGGGGTCACAAAACCTCTTCATCCTCACTCCTCCCTCGGCTCCAGGGATTCCTCGTGCGGGGCCACGGCGAGGCGAGTGCGCAGACGCAAGACGCCGCTGGGAGCCGCCATGCTGTACGGCAGGCGCATGCCGGGGCGGCGGGAGCGGCCCATAAAAGGGGTGGCGGGGGCAGGGTGGCCCTGTAGAGGGACCCGGGACGGACAGAGGGTGGGTGAGCGGGAGGAGTAGTAGGAGGAGGAGGAGGAGGAGACGGCGGCGGCAGCAGCACCGCGGGATGGCGGAGGGCGGTGAGAGCATTGTGAGTGCCTGCCCTGTTCCGCTATCCCTTGCACACTGCCGCCTCCCGGCGTCCCGTTCCCCCTGCGGTGCTCGTTCGCCGGGGCTGGCGCTTCCCGGAACGGTCGGTCTCGGAGCAGACGCTGCCCTGGAGGTGATGGTGGGATGCTCTTCCCTGCCTTGTTCTCCCGTGCCCACGTAGCGGCTGTTCACTCTGAAGCCTAATGATGTCTCAGCCCAGCCGCACGGGTGCCGTTCCGTGCCGGCATTCGCTGGTGCCGGCAGCTTCTGTGGACTGAGCCTGCGGGTCCTGTTCTCGCCGGCAGTGCCGCTGGCTCATGCTTTTCCAGCTGTGAGCCCTCTGGGTTGTCTGGCACCACGAGTAGCATGAGGGGAGGTTGGGTGCCCCCCACCCCCCACACTTTTGGGAGCATGTTAGGGTTACCTCTCCCTTAGCGAGGAATCTGCCGCTTCCAAATCCAGATTCTCGAGGATTTTCTGCTGGTGGAAGATGTGCTTCTGCTGGAAGAGATGGCTGAGGAGGATGAGGAGCTCGACCTCTACAACGAGATGACTTTTGGGTTAGGTAAGACCTCAGGGTAGTCCTGGTGTTGGAGAGACCTGCCAGCACTAGGGGGAAGCAGACAGCCTGGTGGGCACTGCCCAGGCATTAACCTACCCTGCTGTGCGCTGCTTCCCCCCTCCAAGACCGAGACTCCACAGAGGAGGATGTCCCAAAACTCCTGGTGGTACCGGAGATAAGCCCTGAGGTGGCCAAAGCACTGGTAGAGGCGACTGGAAGAGCAGTTGAGCAGCTGGAGGAGCTCCCCGAGGAGGAAGGTGGGATAGAGGCGGAGGTGGAGCAGGTTAACTCTCAGATGGAGGAAGAGGTAGAGGAGCTGGGGACTGAGGAACAGGAGGAAGACCAGGAGTGCTTTGAGGAGCCCAGTGAACTGGGAGACCCAGCAGTGATGAGAGCTATGCGGAGCAAACCCACGCTGGAGGTGATGTGTGAGCAGACAGGGGGTTCTGCTCCTCCCCCCTCCATCCCCACACCTTTGGGTCCTGCCCCACAGAGGGCACTGGGGTAGGGAGGCAGACCTGTAACACCCCTTTCCTTGCAGAGCCAGGACTCGGCGGTGCTGGACAGCAGGATTGGTGCTTGCTGGGGAGACTTTGGCAAGGAGGACACGGTAAAAATGTCCTCACCCATCTGGTGATTAGGCAGGGTGGCTCCTGTGGTGTCCCCTGCTCTCACCTCCTGTTCACTTGCCTCATGCCAACATCTCCCTGTTTTCCAGCTGTCAACAGATCCCACGCCATTGGGCTCCTGCCCTGGCGGTGTCCCACGTCACCTCATGCTGGAGGTGGGTACCTCCAGCCAGGCCTTCAGGGGGTGGCTAAGGGCTCCCCACTACTGTAGAACAAGGGTCACAGAGGGAATTTGGGATACCTGGGGCATCTCCAAATGGCTGTGGAGGTGCATAGATGTGTCTTAGGTGCCAAGGCTGTGAGTGCGCACCCAAAGCAGAGCCTGGGTTTGAAGGCAAAGTTGTTGAGTCTGGGGGGACTGGGACCCCCATGATGGGTGTTCCTATGGGTCCCCATCTGCTCCACACTACCAGGCTGGGAGCCCAGCTGGTGCCTGATATTGGTTTAGCAATGACCAAACGTTTTAGTGAGCTGACTGTTGCTGAGGGAACTAAATTGTTCCCAGCTGTGCCTTGTTCCCACCTGCTGCTGCCTCCTCCCCGCAGGATAAAGCCATCCTCCAGGTCCTGGAGAGACCTCCACCATCTCCCAACATGGCCCTGGACTTCTGTGGCTCTCCTGTGCAGAGGGGCTGTGGGGGCTCTCCCCGGCTCAAGTGCCCTGACTTAAGACTGATGTCCCCCAAGCCTTTCCCCCAGTGCTTTGTTCAGCAGGTAACAGGTTTGGAGGTGCTCTTGCATCCCTTCTTTCTCTGCTCCCCTCCTTGGAGGTGCAGCCTCGAGGACAGGCTTGTCTGAGTGACACCTCCTGTCTCCTGCTCCACACCAGGCACCCCTGATGTCTCCTCGACCCTTCTCACCGGCTTGCAGACCCCCTCCACTCTTCACTCCCAACCAGGTAAAGTGGTGGGCTTTGAGCCACTGCCATGGGCCTACTGAGGCAGCCCTGGAGTGGCAGGGGATAGGAGAGTGGCAGTATCTAGAATGGGAGCCAGAAGCCAGCACAGAGCTGGCTGACCCCCCTCTGGGATGCTCAGACCCTTGATCTCCTCTCTCCCTCTCAGATGGCAGGGTATGCACCTCCAACCCCTTTCCAGCCCGGGTCCCCCACCGTGGGCAGCCCACCGCGGGCCCTAGGCATGCACTTCAGGTCCATGTCCTCTTCTTTGGACCCTGCTCTCTTCTTCAGCCCCTCGGCCATGGGCCAGCTGGACTTCAGGTAGCAGGAGTGGGATGGTGGGGTGGGTCTGGAAGGGCCCTACAAAGCAGTTGGGGGTCACCTCACTCTGGGGATGTCCCAAAACCCCCCTTGACCCCTGTCTGGTGTTCCCTGCAGCACACCCAGCCACATGACCCAGCTGCACCCTCAGCACCAGCGCATCCTGATGCAGCAGCAGGGCAGGCAGGTGCAGAGGTATGGAGGTCTTTGGGGTGCAGGGGGGGCTCTGGGTGGTCACAGTGGGCTGAGGTTTTCTCCTGTGCCAGTGTCTCCCCCAGGAAGCTGTGGTCTCGTAAAGTGGACCCTTACGCTGGGCTCATGACTTCCAAGGAGAAGGACTGGGTTGTCAAGGTGCAAATGATGCAGCTGCAGAGTGAGAATATGGATGATGACTACTACTACCAGGTGAGCTCCTGCTGGCAGCACCTGCAGCTTGTTCTCCTCAGGGTGGGGCTTTGGGAGCTGGAGAAACCCTCCAGGACTGGTGGAGGGGCTCCTGGCTTTTCCTGTTGTTACAGACCTACTACCACCGGCTGGAGCACAAACAGGCAGAGGAGGAGCTGCTGGGCAGGCGCAACAAGCCCCCCAAGCTGGTCACACCATTCATCCAAAAAGTGGAGACCTATGACTCTGGTGAGGGGCTGGGGCAGGTGTTAGGGGGCTGGGTGAGGAGTTCTGGGATGTGGTGTCACCATGTTCCTGCTCTTCTGCAGTGGTGCGCATTGCTGGGTCACTGGGCCAGGTCACGGTGTCCACCTGCTACAGCCCTCGCCGGGCCATTGATGCTGTGCACCATGCCCTCGTGGAGGAGGTAGGTGAAGGGAAGCTGGGCTGGTTGGGGCCCTGAATTGCTAGGAATGCTGCTTTAGGAGCTGCCCTGAGCAGTGGGATGGGGCACACAGTTGGAGGAGGTGCCACCTCCACAGTGACAGCTTGTTCCTGGCTAAGGGGTGGGATTGGGCTCTGGCCAGTTGTAGCTGGCCATGGTTTCCTCATGGGACTCTCTGTGTCCTGAAGCCACCTCTGATCCCCAGGGAGCAGCTGGCTCAGTGCTGGGCTGGTGGCAGTGTCTGGGAATGGCTGTAACCTTTGTGCCTTCCTTTCTACTCTCCTAAAGGCTGCAGGGGCCCACCTGCTGCGGGCGCTGCACAGGATCGAGAAGGTGAGTGAGTGGTGATTTGGGGAAGGGCAGGATGGTTCAGGTGCTCTGTTTTCATCCAGGGATTTCTCTAAGGGGACGTTTACCTAGGCAGGGTCCTGGATAGCCAGTTGGTAGAAGATGCTCCAAGCTTCTTCCTTACCCTGTATCATTTCTCCAGCTCTTCCTGCAGCTGCTGGAAGTGGAGGAGGTGCAACAGAAAACGTCCCCGGCCCTGGGGGACCAACAGCCCCATAGGCAGGAGGAGAAGAGCAAAAAAGTGGAGAGTATCTACCAAGCCTTGAAGATCAGGGCTTGCAGCATTGAAGAGTGAGTCTGTGCTATGGGGAGAGGGGAGCAGGCAGCATATCTTGGTCCTTGTGGATCTGAGATGGTCATTGATGAGCAGGTCTGGGTCACAGGAGGATTGGGTCCTTCCTTCCGTGTGTCACTGCAGCCTGTGCTGACCCTGCCTGTTAACCTCATCCTCCAGTGGAGCTGATGCTGGTCCTTTTAGATACACAGAGACGCTCCAGGTCCCTTGGGATTTGTGCCAATGGAGCCTTTGTTCCCAGGGAGACAGAAGATGAATTCCTCCAACTGCTGTGTGTGCGGAAGGGCAAGAAGCTCGTGGCCCGGCTGCTGCCCCACCTGATCGAAGAGCAAAGGGAGAAGATCCTGCTGACCATCACCCACCACCTGCCCTTCCTCATGAAGAAGGACATGCTGGATGAGGCAAGAACCTCTAGCTAGGGCAGGGATGACCTTGGCTGTCTCCTTCCTCCTCTGTTCTTGCTGGGGGTGGCACCCTGGGCAATGAGGGGGACCTGTCTTGTGTGGTTAGCATGAGACAGGAGCCTCTTCCCATCTTTGGGAGGAGAAGGTCTCCAGGGTCAGCCACCAGCAGTCTTGGTGGTAGTGACCCTCCCCTCCAAGTGCTGGAATGGGGTTAAAGCTGTGACAGGTCAAAGGATCTCAGATTCCTGCTCTCCCCTCTGCCCTGCCAGTCTCTCCCCCTGCTCTACAGCCCGTTGAATGAGGTGGTGGGTGAGATGACCTTCAGCAAACTCATCGAGGTCCTGCAGGAGCTCACCCGGCCTCTACCTGAGTCTTTGGAGCTCCCCCTCACCATGGCCTTGAAGAACCAGGTATGTGGCCTTGAGCCTCATCGTGTCCCTGGAGTGCCACTGCTGCTGGCTGTGACACTCTTGGTGCTTTCCTGCAGTTTGGCATCTCCTTGCTGTATTCCCTGCTGAGCCATGGAGAGAGGCTGCTGTCCTCACGTGTGCCACTGAAGCCGTGCAGAGGGGACTTTGAGGCATGGTGAGGGACTGTGTGAGCTGGGGTGGGTGGGGGTCTGTCACTGCTCCTTGGGGTGCTCACCCCCTGTGTGCTGGTGCCCCCAGGACAGACATGGTGTACCTGATGTCCCAGGAGCTGTCACGCCTGCCCACAGCCTCGCTGGCAGAGCCTCTCTTCTTGCCCAGCAACCTTGTCCTGCTCTTCTGCCGCTACCTGGACAAGCAGACTGTCTACCACCTGGCAGCCAAGATGGCTGAGTGAGTACTGCCTGGAAGGGCTCCCTGCTCTCCTGGGTATCCCCCAGGGGGAGAGGAGCAGACAGCACTGGGGCCTCACTGCTTCCAATTCCCCCTTGGAATTATCTCCAGATATCTACTGGGTTGATCTGATCCTGTTGCCTTTGCTCCCATTTCTTTGGGACAGATCAGCAGCCCGGTACTCCAACCTCATCCTTTCCCTGCAGGTGCTCCCCGCTGCCCACGGAGGCTGACGTGTTCTGCTGAGCCCTGGGAGCTGGGGATGGGCTCTGGAGCCGGCGGTGCTGGGAACGGGCAGGGCCCGATGCTGTGGCCTTGGAAGTGAACACTTACCCTGGTGCGGGGCACTCTGGGTGACACGGGCAGTGGCAGGGCTGGCGCCGAGGGGCTGATGCCGCCCTGTGCCGGTGCCCGGGAGCACAGCGGTGGGTGGGTGTAACTTATTTTGGCCTCCCCCCGCCCCGGCAGTGGGTGGGGTCACGGCGGGGGCCGAGGCGGGGCACAGTGGCGCTGGGAGCACCTGGGGGAGGGGGATTTTGTCTACAGCACTCTCTGTACAGTGCTTGAAATAAAATAAAAAGGTGATTAATGAGCTCCTCTGGCTCCTGGGGGCAGCTTATGTTGGATGCACAGTGGTCCTATGGGCATTGCTGGGGGGACAGGGGACCCCTGGCCTGGGACAGGGATCTGGCAAAGGGCAAGGAGAAGAAGGGAGGGATGCTTGGAGTGTTGAGGAGGAGAAAAGAGTGCTTGGAGAGGGGATCAGAGGCCCCACACACCTGAGCACCCAGGGAGGGGAATAGACTGGGAAAGAAGGGATGTGGTGGGGAAGGTAAGTCAGAGTTTGTCCTGATGGGGAAGTAAAGATTTGTGCAGGCATCTGGCAACACCTGGGAAGGATATGGTGGAGGATTCTTAAACATATGTGGGTGTGTAGTAAAGCACCTCTTGTCTCTGATGGGCTCCCAAAAGCTCTCAAAATAGCTCTCTCAATGGCTCTCAAAAGCTATTTAGCCTGAAGTTTTCCAGTTGTGGTCACAGTGAAGTACCTTGAGGCATCTTTCTAATCAACTGTGACTACCCCAAGTTGTGCCTCACTNATTTCTTTGGGACAGATCAGCAACCCGGTACTCCAACCTCATCCTTTCCCTGCAGGTGCTCCCCGCTGCCCACGGAGGCTGACGTGTTCTGCTGAGCCCTGGGAGCTGGGGATGGGCTCTGGAGCCGGCGGTGCTGGGAACGGGCAGGGCCCGATGCTGTGGCCTTGGAAGTGAACACTTACCCTGGTGCGGGGCACTCTGGGTGACACGGGCAGTGGCAGGGCTGGCGCCGAGGGGCTGATGCCGCCCTGTGCCGGTGCCCGGGAGCACAGCGGTGGGTGGGTGTAACTTATTTTGGCCTCCCCCCGCCCCGGCAGTGGGTGGGGTCACGGCGGGGGCCGAGGCGGGGCACAGGGGCGCTGGGAGCACCTGGGGGAGGGGGATTTTGTCTACAGCACTCTCTGTACAGTGCTTGAAATAAAATAAAAAGGTGATTAATGAGCTCCTCTGGCTCCTGGGGGCAGCTTATGTTGGATGCACAGTGGTCCTATGGGCATTGCTGGGGGGACGGGGGACCGGCAAAGGGCAAGGAGAAGAAGGGAGGGATGCTCAGAGTGTTGAGAAGGAGAAAGGAGTGCTTGGAGAGGGGATCAGAGGCCCCACACACCTGAGCACCCAGGGAGGGGAATAGACTGGGAAAGAAGGGATGTGGTGGGGAAGATAAGTCAGAGTTTGTCCTGATAGGGAAGTAAAGATTTGTGCAGGCATCTGGCAACACCTGGGAAGGATATGGTGGAGGATTCTTAAACATATGTGGGTGTGTAGTAAAGCACCTCTTGTCTCTGATGGGCTCCCAAAAGCTCTCAAAATAGCTCTCTCAATGGCTCTCAAAAGCTATTTAGCCTGAAGTTTTCCAGTTGTGGTCACAGTGAAGTACCTTGAGGCATCTTTCTAATCAACTGTGACTACCCCAAGTTGTGCCTCACTTTTGTATCTGAGGCTGAGTGTGTGCAATGTCTGTTCCCACTGTGGGAATCTTGGTAGCTCCTGCCTGGTTTTATGGTGGGATTTCCCCTAATCCTGTGGGACAGCTGGGGCTGGGTCACCTCCACCCATCCAGAAGTCTAAACCTGACACCCAAAACCTGGTGTGTATTCAAAAAAGGTTTACAGCAGAGAGTTGTCTCCTGCTCAGACTGCCCAAGCTCCAACCCCGAGTGGATGAAACAATTCCTTTAAAAGGGCATCGTTCAGGGGCCAAAGGGAGAATTTACAGAGAATAAGGCTGTGAGGGCTTGGGTGGGATTGTTTTATCTCCACTGATCATCAAGGTAGCTCAGTTTCTTCTGCTTCAGTGTGCAAAGTCCAGCTGGCAGGACCTCCCAATCCTGGCAGCTGTATCTCCTCTTGCTGCCTCTGCTGCTCATCTTAAAGGATGTATGTGCCCCTCACACTTTATCCTTAGGGAGTTTTCTGGGACAGCCATGTTCATTCCTAGCCATCCTCTTCAAAAGAGTGACACTGGTAGCTCCTTCATGGGGTGAGCCCTTCGTTCCAAACCCACTGAGGCAGTCTGGGAGGATTCCAGTGTGGGGTATCACCTCCAGTGAAAGAACAGACCTTTCTGTTACAAATCCCAGAGACTTTCAGGCAGGAGGGAATTAGCAGCTGCTTGTTGATAGCAGGAATTGGGGAGGACACTGGCAAGTCCTTCAGATAAGGATAAGCTGTGTTCTGTTTTCTGTTTGCTCCTTGCCTGGGAGCCAGTGTGGATGAAGGATGGAAGTGTGACCTGGCTGCAAACATGTACTAGACCAAGTTCTAGCATGGAAGGTTGGAGATCTCTGCTGGATTTTGCTGCTTCATTATAGGAGACAGCTGAGGGAAAAGAAGGAAAAGCCATCTCTTTGTTGCTCTCCCACAGCCAAGTGGCTCACAGCACCCAGTGCTTCCCACCTGGAGAAACAGACCCTCTCCATGGGGCAGCACCTAGGAATGAATCCAGCTGAGGGGTGTCTTGCAGGTCAAAGACCCCCCCAGACCATTCACCTGCATCTGAATGTTCTCCCTTAATCCAGAGCTGATGGAAGTCCAGGGTGTCTCATCTGCCCAGCTCCTCCTGGTGCTCTCCTGAGAGGATCGTTGGCCCCAGAGGATGGTGGTGACCCATGACTGTGGGCTGTCACTGTCTTGGGTGGGAAGGGGGTATGGGGCTCATCCTGGAATGTTTTGGGGTGTATGGAGCTCATCCAGGCTGTCTTGGGTGTTGTATGGGGTTAATCCTGAAACATCTTCAAGGTGAGTGTCTCATCCTGGGATATCTTGGAAGGTACAGAGTTTATCCTGGGATGTCTTGTGGGACTATGGGATTAATCCTGGGATGTCTTGAGGTTATGGAGCTCATCCTGGGAGGTTTTGGTAGGTGTATGGGGTTCATCCTGGGGCATCTTCCAGGTAAGTGGCTCATTTTGGGCTTTTCTAGGGGTTATATGGCTCATCCTGGTCTACCTCCAGGGTATGAGGCTTATCCTGGGATGTTTTTGGTGGTATATGACTTAATCTTGAGATGCATTGAGGGATATGGGTCTCATCCTGGGACAACTTGGTGGGGTATAGGGTGCATGCTGGGCATTTTTAAGGTCTGAGGCTTATCTTGCAACATCTTGGTGGATATATGACTCATCCTGGGACGACTTAAGTGGTTTAGGGCTCATCCTGGGATGTCTTGGTGAGTGTATGGGGTTCATCCTGTGACATCGTTAGGGTCTGGGACTTATCCTGGGACATATTCAAGGTATGTGGCTCATCCTGTGATGTCTGGAGCGGTATAGGGCTCATTCTGGGGTGTCTTGGAGGTTGTATGGGGTTCATGCTGGGACATCTCTAGGTTATGTGGCTCAGCCTGGGATATTTTCAGGGCGTACGGGGCTCATCGTGGGATAGTTTTTTTGGGGGAGAAGGGGCTCAGCCTGGAGTGTTCTGGGTGTTCAGCCCTCCCTGGGTTGTCGAGAGGACACGGGATCACTGCCCGGTCTGTCGAGGGATGGCGGCCACCTGAGCCGGCGTGCTGAGGGGACACGGCGCCCTGGGCTCACCCACTTCTTCCGGGCGGAGGGGACGCGCTCCTCTTTCCGCAGGCACAATGGTACGGCCGGCACCCCCGTTTCCATGGTGACGACGCGGCGCCTGCCAGCGGCGGCGTTCATTGGCTGTCGCTGCCGGCGAGGGCGGGGCGGGCAGAGATTCTG
>VXBB01001401.1:324263-336903 GCA_013399915.1 Illadopsis cleaveri
CTCGGGTTAGGGCGTGGCGGGCCCTTCCGGCGGGGCGGGCGCGGGAGGAAGCGGCGGCGATGGCGTCGGGCGGTGGCCACGGATCCCGCTCGCCCTCCCCGGCCGAGCGCCGCCCGCCGCCTTTCCCCGAGCACCCCGGGCCGGGGGCCCNGCGAAACACCCCCAAATCCCCCAAAATAAAGGGGTGGGGGGTCGATGCCTCTGGTCTCGTGTCCCTTCAGGAGGAACCTCGTAGGGCAGCTGCGGAGAGGGAGCCCCCGGGGCCGGGTGGGGGTCACAGAGTGGGTTCCGTGGCTGTGGGATTGAGAAAAGGCTTATGCTTGGCTTCTCCCCGTTTCCCCGGGCTTTAGCCTCTCCGTTCCTGCAGAGCTACTGCCCAAAGCCGGGTTGGATGGAGCTTGGAGCAGCCTGCTCTGGTGGGAGGTGTTCCTACCCATGGCAGGTGGTGGAGCGAGATGGGCTTCAAGGTCCCTCAAGACCATTCTACAAAGGCAGCCACAGCTCAGCCTCTTTGCTGTGTAGCTTGTGAGGCTTCACTGGGAGGAGAAGCCCCATCTGCTTTCCCTCAGCATCATCAGCTCTGATCCCCTCAACATCCAGCGGGTGCTGGTAGGGCTGCCATGGTACCTTCAGTTTGAGATTGAGGGTGGTGTGGGGGGTGAGGTGACAGGAGGCATCCAGTGTCCCCTGCTCACTAGGGCTTTGTGCTGGGCTGCAGGAGGATCTTGGAGGGTTTGGTGGTACTTGTTCAGCAAACCAGGTGCTGCTGCACATATCCATGCTGAAGGTGGAGGTGTGAGGGGTGTCAGTGCCTTTCCTTGTTTCTGACAGTCTCCTGTGCAGGAAGTCCAGATTGCTGAAGGCTGTTGGTATTAACTCATGCTGGCATTGTCCCAGGTTTGCTCCAAGCAGTGACCAGCAGGCAGGAGAGGAGTTAAAACACTGACTGGTGCTTTCTCAAGCTGAATCCCAGTCATCTGAATTTTCCCAGTAGCCACTGGCCTCTGGTCCTTGAGATCAGTATCTTCATGGAGCGAGAATCTCGGCTAGAGGGGCCACAGAAGCTCTTCCAGCAGCCTGGAGGCTGGAATGCTGTGGGGTTGAATCCCTGAGCTCAGAGAGCATCTGCCCACCTCACCCAGACTTTTTCCAGCCTGCCTGATCCAGCTGGCAGCGTGGGAGGAGTTGGTGTCTGTGGCAGAAAGTTCTCCAGGAACATTCTGCAGTTTTCTAACCTAGGGAGGCCTCGAGCAGCAGATTGTGGCCATGACCAAATGAACCTGCTGGGAATGGCCTGGCCAAGCTTTTCTTGCCACTGACAGAAAGCTGAAGCTGCCTCTGCCCTGCTTCTGGTGCAGGTCCTGCCTGGTGTCTGCGAGCTGTGCTTGTTTCCCCTTTGCAGCAGGGAAAAAGGTAGATTTGGGGGAATGTGGATAGATTGTGACCTTGTGAGGGTGAAACTCACACTACTCTGGGCAGCCCCAGCTGGGTTGTATGTTTGGAAATCTGGGGAAGTTCAGCCCTGGGCCTTGCAAGAGGAAGGTGCTGGTATGTATGGCAAGCACCAGGTCACGGAGATGGCCTGGAACTTCTCAGGACCTTTCTTTGGTGAAGAACTGGAGGATATAGGAGGTGGTTTGATGGTTTGTGGCCCACCAAGAGGGGTGAGCACAGAGTGCCATGGGATTTCATAGAAATCACACATCCTTGTGCTGGAAGGGGAGGCTGGTGAGCTGCAGCAGCTTATCAGGTGTTTGGGTTTGGTGTGGAAGCCACTGTCATAAATAATATGTGAATGTTCTTGTGACCTGGTGGCTGTGCTTGTCTGTGCCCTTGAACATCAGGAAAACACTTTCTGGGGTGCAGGGGAGGCAGATCTGCCTGGCTGCCAGCATTCAGGTGGCTCAACAGCACCTGGGCATCGCCAGCAAGGAAATGTTTGGGTCAGACCTGAGTAGAACCAGAGCTGGACCTCATCTGTCTGCTGACAGAGGTCGGATTCCTGTGTGACCACAGCCCTTTCTAGGGATGCCCCCGAGGATCAGCTCTTCCCAAACACGTTTTGTTTCAGTGTGGTGAGCATCAGGCTGGCATGGGGGGACCTCTGGCTGCACATGTGATGTTGGGAAGTGCTGAATTCAGCCCCAGAGATGGCAGATGTCATGTCATGGGCTGATCTAACAAGGTCACGGCTCCTCTGTAGCAGCAGATGGAGAAGTAAGAACAGGGTGTGGTGCTTTCATGTCTGAGGAACTAAATTTAAGGCAAACTGGGAAGCAGTTTTGGTAGAAAAGTACTTTATCCATGTGCAGTGGGGTTCTTTATGAGCCTGAAGATTTCCTGGGGGAGCAGAGGAGCAGTGTGAGCCCTTTCCTCATAGGTCACCACTGGTACCATTCCTCTTGTTGGCTTGGACACTAGTCTGAAGGACCCTGGGGGGATGTTTGGCATGGAGGGTCTCTGCTCCATCACTAACAAACATAGCTTGTGCCTTTAACTGCTGTGATCCAAGCTGGGAGCAGTCTCTCCTCTAAGAAAACATCCTAAAATACAGGAGCTCTTGCCATCAAGTGAGTATTTCGATGGCTGTTTTGTTTTTACCAGCCAAAGACACGAGCTCACCTCAAAGAAAAGCTGCCTCAGCACGGCTTCACTCCTTCAGGAGCGACGTGATCCAATGGTGCTTCCTTGCTGGAGAGAGTGCCAAGGAGCTGCTGGTTTGGAGTCTCTAATAGAGCTCCATTTACTGCCTATCAAAGACCTGTTCTGTTCTCTGCTGGGGCCTGCAGAATAGCACTTGCTGTCCCCTTCTTCCTTGGGATATCTGTCTGCCTGCAAAATGAGGGATGATTTGGGATGCAGGCATCTGGAACAGGAATGCTGGAGCAGCTCTGTCTTCTGGTGGGGAGGACTGGTTGGCATAAAAGCTCTCAGGTGGGCTGTCCCCTTGTCCCCAAGTCTGCTCCCAGCAGCCAGGATGGTCCTTTCTGGGTGCAAACTGGCTCTGGAGTTTGTTGTGACACTTGTCCTTAAAAGTGGTGGAAAGGGTAATGCTGAAGGGTGCATGGAAGGGCACAGGTGGTGGACAAGGAAGGTGACATGTTTGCTTTTCCATCCCTCAGTGTAAATGACATGTCTTTGGTCTTTTAATCTCTCACAGAGCAACTCCCCGGCCCTGACAGCAGAATCTCCTCTTCCTGTGAGCAGCTCCTCCAAAGAAAATGGAGTTCATGTGGAACAGGATGATCAGGACCTATTTGCAGGTGAGTCTGTTTGTGCTGGGCCTCTCTCAGCTCCAGGCCTGGAGTGATAGTCCTAAAATATCCATAACCAAAAGCAGATCATAAGTGCTTATCTCAAACACATGGTTGAGTCCACTTGCTCTGGTGTTGTGTTTGGGAAGGTTGGAGCAGCCTCCACCAGGTCTCTAGGATAATCCTGCCACAGGACTAACTGTTTGGGAGCTGAAGAGGATTAAAATGAGGGCTTCTTTTGTTGCCTTAAGCCCTGAGGTGGTGTGTGTCTCCTCAGAGTTAAAAGGATTTTCCTTCTCCACCTTTTCCTGACTCCAAGCCAGTGGAAGAAGCATCTCTAGTAGAGACCTGGCTGTTCCCAAGGAACAGGAAACACAACCCTCCTCAGCAGGGGAAAATGAGGAAGGTCAGACATTCCCCAGCCCTGGCATGATGGGCTAAGAGTCAGTTCTGGATACTTCTGCTAAGAGGTGGAAGTCTTTACATCCTCCAGGTGGAAAAGTAACCTGGGAAGGAGCCTTCCTCCTAGGCTGGCCCATGTGACAGGTAAAATCTGCCTTGGCTTTAGCTGCTCCAGGGTGCAGCTCCTCTAGCACACAGCAAGGAGGTGATCAGTGAGAGGTGATGCCTGGCTCCTTCTGGAATAAGAAGTTCATTGGATTAACATAATGTTCTCCAGCAGGATTGATCAAATGCTCTTACTGCAGTGACAATCCTTTGTCGTGCTCTTCCCAGTGCTTACAGGTGTCCTCCCTATGGATTTCCTTGCTAATTAAGACTATTGTTACTTCCTAGATCCCATGAGTCAGAGAATATTGCAATTACCTCTCCAGAAACCCCAAGAGAGAGTCTGACCCTTGCAAACTTCTTTTGACAGATGCCACTGTGGAGCTGTCCCTTGACAACACTCAGAACAACCAGAAGAAAGAGGTGGCCAAAGCATCCAATCCTTCGCCCTCACCAGATGTAGGGGCAAGTTCTTATAGAAACCTTTCAAAGAGCTATGAGGAGGTGAGAATTGCTCTTCCAAACTGTCCTGAGGCTTTCAAACTGTCTTTGGCAGGAACTCATCTGTGTAGTCAGTTGTAAACATGAATCTTAAATGAGGTAATTAATATGTAATTGCCTTATTGAATGCCCTGATTTGTATCTGGGGCCATCTTGAGACTGATACCACTGGAGTGGGGCTCAGGTCAGCCTGGTGGCATTCCTGCTCCTGTGGACGTCCAGATTGCTTCCAGAGCTGTAATAGTGCTGGATCTGGTCCTGAGGGTCCAAGCTGTGAATCAGAGCTCTGCAGTTTCTTCTTGGGGCTGAGCAGTTTGTGCATCAGTCTGAGCAGACAGTGGGGTAGGAATGACAAAGCCAGCTTGGGATGCTTGCCTGGACACCATGATGAGCTGGAAGGGTTTACAGAATGCTCCTGGGCAGACTGAGGTGCTAGAGGTGCCCTGGCAGGGGGACAAGCTCACCATAATGGTTTGGGGTGGGTTGAACCCTGGTTTCCTGGTTTTGACTTGCTGTCCCTGCGTGTTTTCTCCAAACAGCTGGAGGAAGAGGAGCAGGAGGACAAATTTGACCTGACTGTGGGAGTAAGCGACCCGGAGAAAGTTGGTGAGTTCCTGTCCTGCACAGTGAAAGGGTTAGGGGAGCCAGGCTTGGCCCTGCAGCTCTGGCCTCTGGGTTGTCTCTAAGCACAAACCTGATCCTTAAATAACATCACTTCCTCTGGCATCTCAAAGAAATGATGCTGCACAAAGCCCAGGGTGAGAACAAGCAAGGTGGAGTCAGGTTCTAGAAAGCTCAGCCAGGTTTTTGGGATTCTTGGTGCCTGGCATTGTGGTGAACAACTTGGCATGACCTCCAGGCAGCACTGCCCTGTGTGGAGCTGGCATGGGGTAAGCAAAATTCCCTTAACCTGATACGAGTGCATTATTCCATGCTCTGGCACATTTCCTGGAACCTGGGCTTGCCGGGGAAGCAACTCTGGCTTCAAAATGAGAAGGAAGAGGGTTTCTGTCTATTGAAAGAGGGGTCAGTGTGTCATGATCAGCCATGTGGAAGTGAAATTCCTGTGGTGCAGAAAACCCAAGGTGACATCAGATCCCAGCCAACAGAGTAGCCTCACGAGTGGCAGCTTGTTCCCACTCCATGGCTTGTGATCTCTGGAGCTGGGAGGTGTAAATCAGATCTATCTTAAGGGTAGCACTGGAGCTTGGATGATGCCCTTCAGATGAACTGCCAGGTGAACAAGGGGATTTCTGTGTGAGCTGGAGCAAACTGCCTGTGGTGTTCCAGGATCCAGCCCCATCCAGCCTGACTTGCATCCTGTGAATAGACTGTTTCATGTGCCCCACAGCCTCCGAATTGTTGGGGTCTGAGCAGATGTGTGGAGCCAGCCCAGACGCTGCTGGCACAACAAGTGCCCAATTGTCAGTGCTGGCTCCTGTAGGAAGTGTGGGGAGGGATAAGCAGGTTGGGATGTGGCTGCTGGGCAGGAGTCCAGGGCCACGCAGCAGGATGCTGCCTCTGGTTTTGCAGGAAGATCCAGGGCTCCATCAGACACAAGATCAGGATCACTGAGACAGGAAAAGGTCAGGAGCCTTGTGCTTTGTGTTCAGGGAATACTGGAAAGTGCTGATGTTGTGGTCTTAACAACTCGTTTCTTCTTCCCTTAGGGGATGGCATGAATGCCTACGTAGCCTACAAAGTGTCAACACAGGTATGTCTAACCCCTCTATGTCTAATTTTCCATTATTTTTCCATGCTTAAAAGGCAGCTGGACTGTAAGTCCTCAGCCAAGCCAGCAGTGACCTAAATAAACAGGAGGCCTGAATGCCTTGTTCTGTGTTCTGGAGTTATAATCCACAAAGGATGAGCCTAGCTGAGGAATAGGGTTGGAATCTATTTGAAAGCATACTGGCTTTATTTTCACAGCCAGTTACCTCTTTGCAGCCTTGGCTGATAGGGATGCTCAGCATTGGAGGGAGCAGCAGGAATGACATCCATTGGGAGTAGTCCCTGAGCCCAGGGCTGCTGCTGAAGGTTCTGTGCCAGCAGCAGCATCAGATTGAGCCGACCTGAGCTCAACACTCTCTGCAGAGCTGCTTCTATAGTTGCATTCATATCAGGACTTGTTCCCCTAAGTTCCCATGAGAAATGCAGCTGCTGGAGTGCTTTGGAGTCCTGCTCTGGGCTCTGGAAAGTTGCTGCAGCTGCCTATACCATGGCTGCTGGGCTACAGGCAACCTGTGGTCTGAAGAAGAGACTAGAGGACTTGTTATCCTTAATTCCTGCTCTGCAAACTCAGTCCAAAGCACTGGTGGCCTCTGTAGTCTTTAGGTGACCTGAGGGGTGTGTCCCTATTCCTGTGTGGAGCAGGGATGATGGGATTAGGCAGTGGGCAGGGCTTACTAAGCAGCCCACGGCTTCAGGAGCAGCTGCTTGTTATTTAATGTCATTAATGCTGCTGCTGGCTCCAAGGAAAACCCAGCTGGGAGGGAAATTGTGGAAAACCTGGGGCAGAACTTGCTCTGTTCACTGCTCACATCTTTCAGAGCTGGTACTGTCCCACTTCATCCCAGAGGTGCCAGCAGGCAGAGCTGGCAGGGCTGGGCTTTCCTGGGGGTGTGTAACCCAAGTGTCATCTCTTCCCCAGACCAGCATGCCGATGTTCAGGAGCAAGCAGTTCTCAGTCAAAAGGAGGTTCAGTGACTTCCTGGGGCTCTATGAGAAGCTGTCGGAGAAACACGCCCAGAACGGGTTCATTGTCCCTCCGCCGCCCGAGAAGAGCCTCATAGGTGAGTGAGGAGCTGCACAGCACCAGTGCTGGTCCTTCAGCTCTTGTGAGTCCTTCTGAGGGTGAGCTCTGTGCCCGAGGACAGGCCTGCAGCAATCGCAGAGCTGACAGGGAAGCTGCAGAGTAGACAGGGAAAACAATCTGCATTCTGTGACACAGACAAAGCTCTAGCTCCATACTTGGAGCTCTGGACTTAAATTCTTGATGGAGGTCACTGGTGCCTCCCCACCTGCTTGGTGAAGAGTAAAACCTCTGTGGTGTCACTGGATTGCTGTTCACTTGAGTCTAGCCCCTTGCTTTGCCTCTTTCCTACATGTCAATTCCTTGAGCATGAGCAGATTTCAAATTTCCGAAGTCTAATTCCTGTTTTAAGATTCCTCCACTGTCACCCTGATAGTCTGTAATAAGCCATTTTACCTTGTGTGTAGAGTTTAGAGCAGCTCATTAATCACATCTTCCTTCTGTGCTAGGCATGACCAAAGTGAAAGTTGGGAAAGAAGATTCCTCCTCTGCAGAGTTCCTAGAAAAACGTCGCGCTGCTCTGGAGAGGTATGACCCCATCAGCTGTCCCTGAACTGAGTGAGGGACCTCAGAGAGGTCTGGCAGGTCTGGTCTTCATGGTGGCATCACCAAATTCCCCAGGGAGATTGGAAAACTGGTGGGTGAATTAAAACAGTTGCTGGCTCTGATTTCCAGCTCCCCAGCTGCTGTTCTAGTGTAAATACCAAGCTGGTATGATGGCTCAGAGCCAGATTTGCTGCAACCAGAGTAACTCCTGGAGTTGTTCCTCCCACAGGTACCTACGGAGAGTGGTCAGCCATCCAACCATGCTGCAGGACCCGGATGTCAGGGAGTTCTTGGAGAAGGAGGAGGTCAGTAGTGGGAATAAGGTATCCTTGGAAGTGCTGAAGGAAAGGGTACTTGAGCAGTTAATGAGGCAGGATGTTGCAAAGCTCAGTGGGAAGTGGCAGAACCCTGTGAGAGTGGGAACTGTTGTTGACACTAGGTGCCCACCAAAGCTGCTGAACCATCCCCTCAGCTGGACATGAGGGAGAAAATAAACAAAATGCTTGTGGGGTGAAGTAAGGGCAGGGAGAGATCAGTCAGCAGTTACCTCATGGGCAAAACAGAATCATGGAATGGCTTGGGCTGGAAGAGACTTTAAGAAGCCCATTGCATTCCACCCCCTGCCCATGTTGTTCCAAGCCTCATCCACTGGCCTTGGACACTTCCAGGGATGGGGCAACCACAGCTTCTCTGGGAAACCTGTGCCAGAGCCTCATCACCCTCATAGCTAAGAATTTCTTCTCAATATCCCATCTGTCCTTGCCCTCTGGCAGTGGAAACCCATTTCCCCTTGTCCTGTCACTGCAGGCCTTGTTCAGAGTCCCTCTCCAGCTCTCCTAAAGCCCCTTTAAGCACTCACTGGGGCTTTAAGGTCTCCCCAGAGCCTTCTCCAGGTGAACATCCCCAGCTCTCGCAGCCTGGCTCCATCTCCTATGGCAAAGCAAACTTTTCCATTCCTTTCCAGCTCCCAAGAGCAGTAGGAACCCAGACCTTGAGTGGAGCAGGAATAATGAAGATGTTCAACAAAGCCACGGATGCTGTCAGTAAAATGACCATCAAGATGAATGAATCAGACATCGTAAGTGTCAGGGCACTCTGGGCTGTCCCTGTCCTCACTCCAGAGCAGTTTGCTCTTCCCAGCTCCAGCTGTGGGTGCAGGGAAAACCCCCCCTGTGGGAAATGAGCTCTGGATTTCCCCATTGCAGTGGTTTGAGGAGAAGCTGCAGGAGGTGGAGTGCGAGGACCAGCGGCTGCGGAAGCTGCACGCCGTGGTGGAGACGCTGGTGAACCACCGGAAAGGTGACGGGATCAGCACCTTGGGCTGGGACAGTCACACCCTGGGCTCTGCCTGGGGGTCACTGGGGCCAGGGGTCCCAGGAACACTTCCTAGGAAGTGGGACAGTGCTATAAAGGACTCTCTGTCTCTTCCTCCTGGGAGATAGATATAAGATGGTCACTCCAGTTCTTCTGTCCAGCTCCACAAGCTTGGGATGGTAGTGTGGAAGGGAACCTGTGTCCTGTGGGGTCATAGAATCCCACAGGATGGCTTGGAGGCTAAAGGGACCTTAAAGTCCATCTTGTTCCACCACCCCCTACCATGGGCTGGGACACCTTCCACTATCCCAGGTTGCTCCAAGCCCTGTCCAACCTGGCCTTGGACACTTCAGAGATGGGGCAGCCACAGCTTGTCTGAGCAACCTGTGCCAGGGCCTCAGTTCCCTCACAGGGAAGAATTCCTTCCCAATATCCCATCTAACCCAGCCTTCTGGCAGTGGGAAGCTGTTTCCCCTTGTCCTGTCCCTCCAGGCCCTTGTCCCAAGTCCCTCCCTCTCCAGCTCTCTTGGTGCCCCATTAGGCACTGGTAGGGGCTCTGAGGTGTCCCTGGAGCTTTTTCTTCTCCAGACTGACCAACCCTAATTCCCTCAGCCTGTCCTCATGGAACTGAAGGCTGCTGTAGCAAACCTGAGCAGAGCTGACCTTACTCCTTCTGAGACACCCTCTGGGAGTGGGGATGTTTTCCTTCCTCTGCATGTTTTGACTGACTTCTGCAAAGCTGTGCCTGTCCTCCCACTCGGCTGCTTCCCCCTTCTCCTCATGGCTGGAAGCTGCTAGCTCTGACTGAACTAGTGCTGGCTCTTCCAGCTGGTATCTCCTGGACCTATGGAAAGGCAGCTCCAAGGGCTGAACCTTCTGCTGGGGAGCTCTTGGTGCAGCCAGGCCCATCTCCTGACCCTCATCCTGTTCCCCAGAGCTGGCATTGAACACGGCCCAGTTTGCCAAGAGTCTGGCCATGCTGGGAAGCTCCGAGGACAACACGGCCCTGTCCCGGGCGTTGTCCCAGCTGGCTGAGGTGGAGGAGAAGATTGAGCAGCTGCACCATGAACAGGCTAACAATGACTTCTTCCTCCTGGCCGAGCTCCTGGGGGACTACATCCGCCTGCTCTCTGTTGTAAGGGTAAGGACTCTTTTGCTGCTGCTCCTCGTACCCATCTTAGGCTCAGGGATGCCAGGAGGTCTTCCAGACTCAAGCACAGGATGTAGCAGAGGGCAAGCAGGGCACGGCCTCTTCAGGCAGAGGGAAAACTTGCTGGTTGTCCAGGTGTGCCCTGGTTAGGTTGGAAAATGGTTGTGGGTGAGGCCTGGTCATGCTGCTGTTCTCCAGAGGGGATGTGGAGCAAGTTCACGGCTTGTGGGTGACCCCAGCCCTTCCAGAGGTGAAGGCTGAAGCTGTGAGCTGATAACCTGTGAAACAGGTGGTGAAATTGACCAGCCAAGTGCCTGCTGCAGCAGAGCCCGAGTCCTGATGCTCCTGAACTTGGGCATCGAGGCCACACAGCCCGTGTGGTGCAGTGGGAAGAAGCAATCCCATGGGAGTAGCAAGTCCAGCATCCTGCCCCAAACACATCCTGTCACAGAGGCCAGAGCACCATATCCTTGGTCTGCTGGTCCATATGGGAGCTGTGGATGCTCCAGAGCAGGACCCAGTCTGTGTTCTGGCTCAGCTTTGGCCCAGGACCTCCAGTGTCCCCTTGTCAGGAGACCTGTGCCCTCCTTCCCTCCAGGGAGCCTTTGACCAGCGCATGAAGACCTGGCAGCGGTGGCAGGATGCTCAGGCCATGCTCCAGAAGAAGAGGGAGATGGAGGCCAGGCTGCTGTGGGCAAACAAACCTGACAAGCTGCAGCAGGCCAAGGATGAGATCTCAGAGGTAGGGAACAGAGCGTGGGGTCTCTGCTCTGTTCCTGCCCTCCATGCTCCAGTGGGGAACCTTCTGGGCTGGGGATCACCTCCTGAGTAGGAGGGACTGGTGTCTGTGGCCAAGTTGCACCTAAGCCAGCCTTGAGTGAGGCTGCAGGAGGGGGCTGCTCGTGGTCCTGCCTCCCATGACCTCCATGCCAAGGTGGTGACAAGGGCTGGAAAGACCAAACTCTGCTCCAGCAACGCTTCTCACATGTACAGTCGTGCCTCCAAACCCCCATGGAGAGGGGGGCAGGAGCTCCTTCTCCTGCCCCCAAACAGTGCACTTCCTGTCTCTGCAGTGGGAGTCCCGGGTGACACAGTACGAAAGGGACTTTGAGCGCATTTCTGCCGTCATCCGCAAGGAAGTGATACGGTTTGAGGTACGTTCAGGGCAGCCCTTGGTGCCTTGGGGCTGACCTGGCCTCCTGCCCCTCCTCCTGGCACAGCACCATCCCCAGATCCTGACGTGTGAGCTGGGGTATTGCTCAGGGCTTTTGGCTAAGAGGGGGCTTCCCCACATTAAAATGGAGCTGGGTGGGCAAAGATCCTGTGTGTCCCATGTTCTGGTCTCCTCATGGGACCCCAGGAGGAACAGGAAAATCCTGGTGGTTTCTCCTTCCTCCTCCCAAAATCGGGAGGGTTTTGGTGGTTGTTCCAGCCTCATGCCCATCTCTTGCAGAAAGAGAAATGTAAGGACTTCAGAAACCACGTCACGAAATATCTTGAGACATTATTGAACTCTCAGCAACAGGTGAGTGGTCCCTGCTGTGGTTTTATGTCCAAGTTCAGGCCAAGCTTGTGAATCTCTCAAGCATGAACCCCCACACTGCAGCTCCATCCTGACAGCTCCTAACTCTCTCCCTCTCCTCCCTGCAGCTGGTGAAGTACTGGGAAGCGTTCCTGCCTGAAGCCAAGGCCATTTCTTAATTGGACTGAACAAACCAACCTGAATTTTGCCTTTTTTTTTTTTTATATACACTATACCTCCTCCTCTTTTCCACATGAGCGACCCCTCGTTCCACACGCTGGAGCTGGTAGAGGTGTCACCCCCAGACAAGCAGCTTGTGAGCCAGTAACTCTTCTAACTGTATATTTTTCATTTAGCAACATATATTTTCTTACTCAAGAGAAACTAGTTTCCTGCTTCCAGACCAGACCTGCAGCCAGGGGGTTAATGAGATCTGGCAAATATCTATTTTTCAGGCTGGGTTTTAAGGCTCTAATGAATTATCTTACTCCTGCAGTGCCATTAAAGTTCTGTAATAAAACTTCTATCAGGGCAAACAGGCTCTGGGTGTTCAGGGTGGGAGGAGAGGGGTAACGGTGCAGCCTGTGGAGGGTGAGGGAAGCAGCAGAGCCTCCCCCGTGTTGTGACGGGACAGGGGTGACCTTGGACACTACTCTGGCCACCTGTCCGTGCTCTAGATTAGGCTTTGGCTCTCTGCCTCTGTTCCAGCGGGAGCCGTTTTTAGGATCTGAGCTCAGCGGGGCTCTCTAGCAATCCCACTTTGTGGCATTCCCCAGAAATCCATGGTGGAGCTCTTAGGGGTGTGGTGCTCCTACTCCCCACTTACCGGGGGTAGGTTTGTCCCTTTCCCCCCTCCCCAGCCTCGCGTGTGCATTTTACCAAAACCGATACCCTTTCTGCGTTAAAAAGAGAAAAGGCAACGTGGGCTGACTTCCCTCTTTCCTTTCCCCTAATCCATGTAAACCGGGTCTCTGTGGCGTCTCCGCTACTCCCTCCCCCTGTGCTGAACTGGGGCCGCAGGATCGTCCCCGGGG
>VXBB01001401.1:349295-362986 GCA_013399915.1 Illadopsis cleaveri
TTTAATTTCTTTGTTAAAAAGCCACCCCACATCTTTGCCCTTTTTTTTTGAAGAGTCCAACGTACGATTATAGTGCAAGAGGGCTTGGTACAAGTGAGCATTACCAGCATGCCGTGGGGGGACAGTCCTCCCCTCCAAACACATCACTGTAGGATTAAAAGAACACCGTATCTCCAGAGAGAAGCTGTAGTGGGTCACCATGAAACAGCTTTTCAAACCAACCCACTTAAAAACAAGGTCAGGAAAGTTTCTAAACGATCAAATACATTCACTTAAAAAAAAACAACAAAAAAACCCCAAAAAACAACAAAACAAAAGAAACCAAAAACATTTAGGAACAAAACCTGTTGAGATGGCCCCTTTCCCCCCCGCCCTCCCTCACCCTGCAAACACTTACATATGCTGCAACTACAAGCTGCTCCTTGAGTGGAGGCAGCGAGGAATGACCAAACACGGCAGGAGATGCAGAAGGAATCGAGTTCTGGTGACAGGCACTTAGTGGGGCTTGGGAGGGCAGCAATGGAAGTGTCTCAGGGCCCAGCTCCATCGGCAGTGGGCAGGGCAGCTCCCCAGGGAGCCCCTGTGCCCCTGGACCCCCCTCCCAAGACGCCAAACCATGGTTTCCTACAGCAGAGAGAGGAATGCCTGTGCCAGAGACGCAGCTTCTGGGAGCCACTGGCAGCGGAGGAGTTTGGAAAGAGAAAGGTGGAATGTGCCCATGGCCGTGTCCTCCCTGTAGCAGGAGGGGACAGGGCTGCACGCCTGGCATGTGCCTGCGGGAGGTGAGGGTGCCTTCCCTGCCCTGTTCCCACCCTGGCCCACGGCCCGGCTGGAGGAAAGCACTTTGCTAAGCGGGAAGGAGGTGCAGGCATGAGCTGAGGGCTCTGCGCCTCCATCGCGCTCACTGGGATAAGGCATGGAGAGAACACAGCAGAGAATGGGGGAGAGATGCCCTGTGGGGATCCCAGCCAGGAGGAAGGAGGCTTTTCCAGCCTGGCACCACACCAGTGTCTGCCTGACTCAGGAATGCATGAGGAGCAAGCCCAGAGCTCGCTGCCCAGGCTGATCTCCTGCCTTCTAAGCCTGCTCCTACCCAGCCAGGGAAACTGGACCTCCAGGCAATGTTGCTCTGTGAACTCCAAGCAACGCAGATTAGCATTAAAATGGAATAAACAATAATGAGATCTAGTTTCTCTCCCTTTTGTCCCTTCATGCTCTCCAGGATTTTGGGGTAAGCCAGGCCCAAGTTTATGACAAGTCAACCATTCCAGCCTGATCTGGTTGTCACATATGGAAAGACAAAATCAAACAAACCTCCTTATAACCTCCCCAAAGCTGCTGGAGTTCTCCCACAGCCCTGCCACCTCTCCAGTTACCCCTGGCAGCTTCATCTCCTCCAATTTGGGACATGCTGAAGTTGGATGCAAGATTTCACTGTTTTTCTGAGTGTGCAAAGCACCCCAAGCCCTTTCCTTGCTATTGGTTTGGCTCAAAGTGGTGCAGGAGAACCGTGGCTGCTCCGGGGGTGGGATGGTGCAGGCGAACTTGCACCTGCCCCATGCTCACAGAGAGGACGTGAAGGCGATTCCAGTCAAACCTATCTGACCATCAGGAGATGGGGTCAGTGTTAAGGCATGAATTATCCTCTCCCCTGCTGGGGATGCTTTGCTCCCACTAATACGTTCTTGCAGAAGGTTCCCAACCACCCCAAGGAGGGATTTGGGAAGGCTGCCTGGCTACCCACACTGAGAAATGCCTACGCTTCAGGAAATGGCTGTTTCTCAGGAACCTCAATCCTGATCTACCTCTTAAACCAGCACAAATTTCTCAGGCTTGGCAAAGCCCATGCCACTCCCTCTGGCCCACGCTGGGCATCAGCCTCGCGTCTCCCAGCCAGCTGGGTCAGGCACGGTGTAGGAAACCATGGAAAGGACATTCACTGGCAGCTAGGAAGGGTGATTGGAAATTCAAGTATGCTTTCCTCAGCGCGTGGCCCAAGGTGGGCATCAGGAGCCCCAGACTGGCACGAGGGTTGTGGACATCCCCACTCAAGGGCATTTCCGTGCACCCCACCATCCTCCCTGCTGGATGTCTGCCTGCGCTGGCGTGGCCACGCAGAGATCCACAGATACAATGTGCATCTGTAAATGCTAAAAATAATAAAAAGTGCAACGACGTCAGCTTCTTTAAAACAATCCACACTGCTCTGTTACTGTCAGAGGAGGGAGGTGTCAAGGGAGCCGGAAAAAAAACCCTAACTGGAACAGTAGATTGCAAATTTCTCACAGCTTGCACATTACAGTGTAACTGTTCCCAAGGAGCCACAGAGAGAACCTGTCTCTTCCTGCTGCAGCAGTCAGGCCCTTCTCCTAGCAACTCTCCTGCCTGCCCTGCATCCTCCTGCCCTCTCCACAGCCAATGGAGCCTATGGAATTTCTTCACTTAATTAAGGAGGGAGGAGGACAGAGGAGCAAAGTGCAGGGGAGGGAGGGGAGGAAAGTGAGCAGGAACTAAGCACAGTCCTCAGGTTTGCGTCAACGATGCCTTTGCCGTAAACAACGGGAAGGAGGGTCAGCCAGCCAGCCCCCCTCCCAGGGCGACCAAGACCTGAGCCAGCCACAGTCCTGGTCCCAAAAGGAGCTTCAGGCTTGGAGTGAATGAGGGAGACCATTCAGCAGATCCACCCCAGAGTGGTTTGTTTTGGAACGTTTTCTTCTCTTTTTGGTTTAAAATGTCACTTGGGTTTTTTTTTTTTGTTTTCATTTTTCTCTCTTCCTCCTATGCCTCCTCCTCCCTCCTAAAGAGAAGCCCCTTCCAGTGAGACAGGGCAGGAGCTGCAGGCGTGGTGGTTCCTGCAAGGCCCAGGAGGCACCGGTCACTTGTGACGCTGAGCCGTCTTCTTCCGTTTCCTCTTAAAGAAGCAGCAGCACCTGGGGCACAAAGGACAAGGAGGGAGAGTCAGCCCCATGCCAAGCAGCCTGCTGTGTCCCCACAATGTGTCAGCAATGTCCCCATGATGTCCTTGCCATCCCCCCACTTGTCCTCATGCAACAGCACCTCTGCCCGCCTGGCCTGGGCCTCACCACGCTGCTGGGACAGGAGGCAGGTGCTGGTGGGTGGATGACACCACCAGCCCAAACTGGGAGACCAGCCACGGCTACCTGGGGTGTCCCACTGCCAGGCCCCAGAGTGCTGGCCAGGCTTCTCCCTCCCAGGCTCCACTGGAACACAAGGAGCCATCTGGGAAAGTGGTAAAACAGGGACCCAGGTGCTCCACTCCCTCTGTCCCACCCCAGAGGAAGTGGACTGGGACGGTGAGCTCTGGCTGCTTTTCCCAGCCACAAGACACAGTTTTCACCACTGTTGACTAAAAAAACAAGTTCCAAAGAGACCTTGGCTCAGGGACCAGGTTTCTTTACTGAACCTTTCACAATAACCAGAGCTTCCACCTTGGATCAATCACTCAGGGCTGGGATGCAGAACCCCTGCTTCTTCCCCCATCCGATTTGAGGGTGGTGCACAGGATTAAGGGAAGCAAGAAGGATGGAGAGTGGAGGCTGAGGTGGGGAGAGGAACGCCCAACGCAGCTGAACCGTGAGGAGCGGTGGGTTCCCTGAGGGATACACTGGGAGCAGCTGTCTTATACTCCTCCTGGCTTCCTACAGAATTCCTTGGCCTTGAACATGTATCTATCTTTCTACCCTCAGCCCACTGTCAGGAATGCTCTGCACATCTGTACGAGTTCTCCCAAGCCATGTCTTTCTCCTTCTGCTGGGACAGCCATCCCTGGAGAAGCCTGGGTGATGCTGGAAGACTGCTCTTTCAGGCTGCTGGAAGGGATGCCTGGATAAGCAATCAGAGTAGACCACTGAGTCTAGAAGATCCTGAGCTGGAAGAGACCCACGAGGATCACTGAGTCCAACTCCTGGCTCTGCACAGGACAGCCCCAAGAATCCAGCCATGTGCCTGAGAGTGTTGTTCAAATGCTCCCTGAGCTCTGGCAGGCAAACACGAGGATGCAAAGACCATTTTTCCTACAACCATCTGTTGTAGGCCAGAAACATTCCAAACCACTCTAACAACTTCTCCAAACTATTTTTCACTGGGTCCTTCATGGAATGTCAGCTTTACACCCCTGTCCTCTCAGGGCTGGAGGAACTCTCACCCAGGTACTTGTCCCTGGGTGCACAAGCCTCACTCTGAGGTGCAAAAGCAATGGGTGAGCACAACCTGCTGTGAGCTGAGCCTGCCAGCACAGATCCACTGCTTGGGAGAACAAACAACTCTCCCTGTGACATGGAGAGCTCCCACAGCCCCAAAAGAGGAGGGACCCCTTCCACTACAGAGACTGATGTCCATGATTTGTCTCTAGGCTCCTGAACAGGCCCAGCTTGATGGTGGGATGAGGAGGAATGCAAAGCCCTTGTCCTTGCAGCCTCCAGTGCTGCCCACCCACTCTGAGGTGTTTGTCCGCCACCTCAGCACTCCTGTCTCAGGCTGGAACCTCCACCCCAGGACTGCTTTGGCATTCTGTTGTCCCGGGCCATCTGCCTCCATCTCCTGCTTTAGCCTGTTGCAGTATTTCTCTCCCACATTAGCCACCTTCCTTTATGGCTTATGCGATGGCAAGTAAGGGGGACGTCACAGGGAGAGGATGAAGGATGCATGAGTGATGGTTTTGCATGCAGCGGGTAAGGGAAGAAGGGGCTGAGCAGCACTCGACTCCTTGAGCACCGAACAAAGGGAGCTGACTGACTTCTGGCTGGTTTTCCTAGTGACTGTCTTTTTAGGTTCTTACTCAGAGGTCCAGGGAAGGGTTCAGGAAAGGAAGTCCTGGGAAGGGTTCAGACAGGCAGAGGCAAAACACCAAAATAAAAGGATAAGGCAGGCTGACAGTTACAAAACGTGATCTCTCTGCATGCAGATGATGCCCAAGAGAACAGCCCCAGACTACGACATACAGAGAAGCCAGAGATGCCAGAGGTACTGGAGGCGATGCCTATGGAGAGCAGGGCAGAGTCAGTCTCCCATCCAACAAGGACATTCCTCACCACACACGGACTTGGTCCCCTCACTCTGTGGCAGTTTCCACCCATCAGCCCACCCTGGAACCTACAAACTCATCTGAGTGTCTGCTTGGTCTTCCACTTACTGGGTACGTTGTCTCCCCAAGGGGCACCTCCTGGGACAGCCTGAGACTGGGACACTACAACTGCAGCTTCAAAACCCTGATAAAGCCCCAAGCTGGGCTTGGACCAGTTCTAATTCCAACCTTTCCACCCCTTCCTTCCTGGAGAAGCACATTCACCTGCACCTCAGCTGGCTGGAAAGGAGCCACCTCCTACCTACCCTCTCTGAGCAGGGGTTCTGTCTCTAATGAGGACTCCCTGTCCTTGTCCTTCCATCCTCTCTGGCCTGTGCTTCTCCAAAAGGAGACTTTCCAGGGAAGCAACTGGCCCCTCTCCTCAATACTCAGTGCAGGGTTTTCCTTTGTAATCATCTGCATGAGGAATTCCTGCAAGAGGCTTAGCCAGCCTAGGCCTGACTCTGCCCAACTCCATCAGGCATCATCTGCTCAGGGACGTAAACGTTTGGGGGAGATGGAAAGCCAAATAGGAAAGGATTAAAATCCGATTTTGCATCCATTCATTCAGAGATCAGCCAAATCCCTCAGCCTAGTGTGGCTGGTCAGACACAGCCCATGCCCTCCCCAATATTGCAAATGATCCTAAAATCAAAACAGCTCTGGGTTGGCTTTGACTTTGTGCCTTTTTAGCATTTGGTGGGTTTGGTTTTGCCAACCCCAGTCTAGTCTGGTCCGCTCCCCCTTGCATGTGGACTGGAGAGAGGGACTCACCACAAGTTGAGCATTTTCAGGCAGCTACAGAGAGTATAGAGAAAAAACACAGAAAGGAAGAAAGAGCGATTAGTTCACAGAGGTGGGATGGAAGCGAGTCACTGCAGCCATGCAAACATGCAGTGCAGAGCGGCAGACACACACCAGGCCTGCCCGCCGCCCGCCCCAGCACTCACACCACTCTGCCCTCGACACCTCCTCCGTGGGTGCCAGGCCTCTGACAAACACTCCACGGAGGCACCAGACCCCCCAGGTTCTCATCTGGGGCTGGGATCAGAAGGGACTCGGCCACCAACAGCTCTTGTCCCCTGCAGCTCCAGCAGGAGAAGGGCTTGGTGATGGATCTACACCTGGGACCTGCCCTCCAGCGACACCCACTGCCAGAATCCGGAGCTTTTCTCCAGCACGCTCCAAGCAGAAGCATTGGCACGGCTCTGCCTGTGGAGTGCCAGGGAAAGCCCATCCCACTCCTGCACATCATCTCAAAACACAGAGCCCAGCTCCAGCTTCAGCTCCTGCCAGCTCTCTCTGGCACCTTTTCTGCAAAGCAGAATCCCAAAGTCCTTTGCCCTTCTTGTGTGCCTGAGGGGATTTGTGATCAGAGATGTAAGGAAAGACAAAGCCCTCCCTGTGGCAAGGAGAGTGAAGCAATCTATGCTTGGGAATTACAAAAGACCCCAAACCTGTCAGTGCAAAGCAGCTTATGCTCTGCTTCCCAGCACCTCCAAAACCAATCTGGAAGCACACAAACAAGGGCTAGAAAGAGACAGGACAGCTCCATGTGCTGTGGGATAGGGCCTGGGTGGCACAGCTCCTTCCCAGCTGGCTTGATGTCTCCAGTGTATACAGAGTGGAGCCTGGACCTGGCCTTGCTGCACAAACGTGGGCTGGAGATGTTCCTGGTTCTTCCTTGCACTGGGTTGTTGGATCAGAACTGTTGAGGATGAAAATCTGCCCCATCCTAGGAGCCACATGCCTGGGGGGACCCCCTTCAGAGCCCATGATGCCAAGCTGGTGGTCTCTGCTGGCCACACAACCCATATCTAAGAGGAATGTTGCCCACTCTGGAAGTTGCTCCTCAACATCTCCCCCACCCTCCCAGCTTGATGAGGAGCCTGCACCAAATCCAAGGATTCTTGAGCTGGGAGGAGAAGGTGTGTCTGTGGCTGCTGGGATCAAGGCCAGGCCATCTACCAGTGAGCAAGATCCCACACACATGCTTCCCAAGGAATTGGGGAATCCCCGAAGGATTGGGGAATAGAGAGCAGAAGACCTTCAGGACAACCAGCACAGATGACACATACCCAGGGACCTTTTCCATCCATACACCCTTCCTCACACCTGCCACTTTTTCTCTTCATACAGAAGTGCCCGCAAGGGTTGAGGCAAACAAGGGGGGACAAGTGGCACCAGTATCACCCAGTCAAATACTAACCAGGCAGCTGGGCCATGTCTCAGCACTGACCAGTTCAAAGGCAACCCCAGGCCTGTTGGCCCCTCGCTCAGGGACGTCTTCTGTTTTTTGGTGACCCTGCAGTGACAGGTCCTGGTTCAGTTCAGAGGTGGCAAGAAGGTGCAAAAGGTGACACGATGGTGCCAGATGCAGGACAGGAGCCAAAATGGTCAAAGCAGCAGCTCTGACAACAGTTCTCATGTCTGACCACAAGCTGCAGGAGAGGTCAGCTTACAGGGAGTACTTTCTCCTCCACAAGCTGCTTCTGGTTCCTCTCACTCAGCTTCTCAGGGCTGGACCCAGGGAGAACTATCCATCCCTGCAAGAGTTACTTCCAGGTTGTTCAGGATACCTGGCACCCACCTCTCACAGCCAGAAATGAAGTGACAACTCTCAGACCAATGATCTCTTTGCTGAGCTGTGCTCAAGCTACTCCTACACTCTCACCACGAGAGCACAGCGTGTTCTCCCTCTGCAATGGGGGATGCTCACCGGGATTCCTGAGATCAGCTCCTAGTATTTTGGTATCTGTGCTACTGAAATGTCTATCTGGCAATACATGCTCTGAGTAAGAGTTATGTTCTCCAGGCATGACAAGTATCAAAGAGAAGCAGCAGCAGCACTGAAGGCACCATGCACAAAAGCAGCAATATGCAAGGAAAAGGGTATGGGACATGAGCAGTGAGGACTTTGCCACAGAAACATGTCCCCACTTGCTTCCCAGGAGAAGGATAATGACCACCCAGTGGAAAGCCTCTTGTAAAGCAAACGTACTTAGCTTCCTCCACCACCTCCACTTCCGTCTGCGCTGTGATGGGTGCGTTGGAGTGTGCTCCTGTTGGGTCATCCACGTTCAGCTCCCCATTGGTTGAGCTCACCACCTGCAACACAAAGGAACACTCCGTTAGAGAGGCTCCCTGGCAAAGGCTGCTGAAGGAATAGGAAATCTGATGAATACCCGTTTGCTCCTGTCTCTTTGCACCCTCTCAGGAGGCTGTTGAGTTTTGTGAATGCCTTGGAGTCTCCAGGCTGGAGCAGCCAAAGCAGAGCAGCAGGCAGGGGCCTATGTGTATGTGCTCCCTGACTCACATTCCTGTGCCCAGCACATGGCTTGGCATCGAGAGGCCCCTCTGGGAGAATTCACTGCCACTATGGAGTCCAGCCCCTGTACTGCTTCTTCCTTACCATGTGTGAGCCTTTGCTTGTAAGAAGCAGCCATTGAACTGGGACTTCATTAACATCTAACTGCACTAGAAAGGACCCTAACCATCTGCTTGGGTGCCTCAGGGGAAAAACTGGGACACTGAGGCCCTCCTCCTACCCAGAGGGTGCATCTCTTGGCTGTGTGCAGCAGCTGCTTGCAGGAACCTGACTATCCCTGCCCAGCCCAGTGGTTTTCTGCTGCTGCCTTTTTTGCTACACTTTAACCCAGCACCCAGTGCCCTCTGGGACACCCCACAGCTGCTGCTAGGGCTGCAGAGCTTCTGCTACATTTTGTTTGCCACCCCAAGGTGGTGTCTGCCTCTGCCACTCCCGAGGTTCCTGCTGCAGCCCATTTCACCATCTGGAGAGGCACCAGGACTGGCTGCCTCTGTGGGCTTGTAAGGGAAGCCCCTTTTTTTATCCCTTCCGCCGGCCCGCCCGCCATTACTGTGTGAGGGAGAGGCGGCCGAGCCNAACTGCTTCTTCCTTACCGTGTGTGAGCCTTTGCTTGTAAGAAGCAGCCATTGAACTGGGACTTCATTAACATCTAACTGCACTAGAAAGGACCCTAACCATCTGCTTGGGTGCCTCAGGGGAAAAACTGGGACACTGAGGCCCTCCTCCTACCCAGAGGGTGCATCTCTTGGCTGTGTGCAGCAGCTGCTTGCAGGAACCTGACTACCCCTGCCCAGCCCAATTGTTTTCTGCTGCTGCCTTTTTTGCTACACTTTAACCCAGCACCCAGTGCCCTCTGGGACACCCCACAGCTGCTGCTAGGGCTGCAGAGCTTCTGCTACATTTTGTTTGCCACCCCAAGGTGGTGTCTGCCTCTGCCACTCCCGAGGTTCCTGCTGCAGCCCATTTCACCATCTGGAGAGGCACCAGGACTGGCTGCCTCTGTGGGCTTGTAAGGGAAGCCCCTTTTTTTATCCCTTCCGCCGGCCCGCCCGCCATTACTGTGTGAGGGAGAGGCGGCCGAGCCCGCCCCACAGCGCCCCCTGCAGTGCGGG
Organism: Illadopsis cleaveri; assembly: GCA_013399915.1. Taxonomy (NCBI): domain Eukaryota; kingdom Metazoa; phylum Chordata; class Aves; order Passeriformes; family Timaliidae; genus Illadopsis; species Illadopsis cleaveri. The sequence continues at coordinate 358,819 of VXBB01001401.1, forward strand.
GGGATCAGCGCACCTGCCCTGCCCGGCCGGGAGCCACCAGCGCCCCTGCTGGCCGTGCCCGGAACTGCACCCCAGGGGAAAGTGCCGCAGCCGGGGGCAGGCTGGGACTGGGGCCCTGGTTCTGTCTGGGGCTGCTGCCGGGGCTGTTTGTTTGTCTTGTCACACACAGACATACTAGTAAAGAACTGTTAATCCTTGCCCCATATCTCTGCCTGAAAGCCCCTTAATTTCAAAGTTATAATAATTCAGAAGGAAGAGGGTCATATTTTCCATTCCAAGGGAGGTTCCTGCCTTCCTTGGCAGATACCTGTCTTTCAAACCAAGACATCCACATAATTTTCTGGATAACTAATCACTGCTCCATTACTATGACAACCTCCAAGGCATCCTGCATAGGACAAAAAGTTCGGCTGACCCTTCCATGCTTCACCTGGATGTTAGCACAAGCTTCTGCACCTTGCTGTGAAAACTGGGAGCTGCTCTTGGTTCCAGAGCTGTAAGGATGCTTTGTTTCCCCACCCTGTTTCTCCTCTTAGCCGTTCTACAAGGTAAAAGGAGGCTTCTCCCATGGGGTGAGGGTAGGGGTGGTACCCAGAATTCCTGGTGGCTCCAGATGATCTGACCACCAGGGATGAAGGGAAGCAAGCCCTTGGAGCAGAGATCCCCCTAGTCAGTACATTATGTTAATTTTGAACACTTCAGTCCTACCAGGAGCTGCTGTTTCTGTCAACCAGGCCCCTTGGGCTCTGCCAGGACAGGTCAGAACTCAGCTCACACGGTGCTCAGAGCTCTCCTTAAGTGACAATTCCTTGGTCTTCACCCCTTCCCTTACTCATCATGCCTGGGCTGCCCCAGGTTCTCCAGACCTCCGTGCTTCCCATACAGATCTGAAGAGCACTGGCAATTGCGTTGTTCCCAGGGTTCTTCCCACACTTTGTTCAGCTACTTGTTAAATTCCATTTTACAAAAGGCTTTGATTTTCCTCCTCGCTTTTCATGTGCCTACACTTCATTTTCATGTGGCAAATTCTGCCTTAAAGGGAATGGTGACTTGAAGCTGCTGACCTGTCCAGCATGAGCTGGGGTGTCTGCTGAGGAACAATTCTAGCCTCTGCAGTTTAGCAGCCACACACAGCACATTTCCTGTTCTCAACTTCAGATAAGCAGAATTTTAGTGCTTACAGTGGCACAAGGAGCTCGTAAACTGCTCAGGTTGGCAACTCTTCCCATCTGATTCTTAGGGCTGCTTCAATGCTGCTGTCACAAGGAAACATTCCCCTCACTGAGAGGGATCAATCTGATTTTTATTTGGGCCTCAATATATGTTGTACACGAGATGAAAGATTCCTATAAGAGCTGTACATGTTGTGCTAGCAGCACTGTCCCCGGGGAGGCTTCTCCTAGCAGCCAATGAAGGTAGAGAAAGCCTCCATGATCGGACTATGAGTGACCTTTGTTCTTGTGGTAACACTGTCCCTGTCTTCTGTTTTTTCCCCCTTCTCTCTTTTTCCTCGCTCTGCTCCTTCTCCTCTCCCCTTTAGTAGAAACATTTACCCTTTTTTATCAATAAACGGTCCTCAGATATAATATTGTCATGTTGGCACTTTATTTTCATCTGAGAAATCTATCAAAAGAATTATTCCCAACTCCCCCTTTTATTGTGGAACAGGACACTCACATTAAAAAATGTGAATAAAAACATCTACTCTACTGAGTGTTGAAGTTGTACAATCACAGAATGGTTTGTCTCAGAAAGAACCTTTACAGTTCATCTAATCCAACCCCCTGACGTGGGCAGAGACACCTTCCATTAGAACAGGTTGCTCCAAACCCCATCCAGGACTTTCTGCTCACATCTGAGAGCAGAGCTACACATTCATCAGGTCCCCCTTATCTTTGTTTCTTTGCTACTCAGTGTAATATCTTTAAATTAAAAGAAGACCGTGGAAGCCAAAGCCACATTAAACCCAACTAAGTATCAGGAATAAGTAAAAATGTCAGCCTGATCTTCAGTTTTCTTAGGGATATCCTCACTACCTGCCTCCTTGGCTCAGCTCTGTCCTGCTCCAAGCACTGATTTCCCATTTCACCAGAGCCAATGTTCAGGGTGTTGTGTCTGACAGCAGAGCCAGCTCTCAGAGCAAAGCTCTGCCAAAGAGGCAGCAATAGCAGAGTTCTTGTTTGCTTGGATGACTCTCCAGCTTGTCCAGCCAGTTCACTCTGGCTTTAGTGCCAGAAGGTCCCTCAGCAAGCCTGAGTGACAACCAGGACAGGTAGGGCTTCACGAACGGGAATTTTTCAGGAATTTAAATACACTGGTAGTGTCAGCTCCAACATTGTCTGTTGCACATTCTCTGTTCATCTTCCAGGGCAACCCTCTGGGGATCCATCTTGTGCCCTCCGTGCCCTCAAACTGCTAGTGATCCACTTTAGAACAGCTCAATTCTTTTCCCAACATTAATGGGGACTGTGTACAACAAATCCTACTTCAGCTGCCTGTACTGCCCTAGAGCACCTCCAAGATAGGGTAGAGGGTACTTTATAGACCAGACCTACTAATGCCCTTCCTTTCTGTCGACAGTTTAACAAATTTGGGTTCAAAACAGCTTAAAAAATTTTGTTGAAACAGTAAAAGTCAAGGTGTTTGCCACCACAGGTTTGGTTCTTCCCAAAGCATGGCCTGAGCATGACATTCGGGACAGGACCAGTGAAACTGCTCTCCTGACCACAACATTGCTACATTTTTGAGAAGAATTCAGGGGGTTTAACACAAAGGCTGCACACAACAGAAGGAAGAGGTACCTGCACTGATCCTCCATGTCGATCTGCAGCCAAATGAGATGTCAAGTACGAGGTATTTGTCTGCCGGCTCGGCTGGATCTCCCACTCTCCTCGGCGATCCGACGATGCCTGCTTAGTTCAGGAGCATGGAAGAAACAGAAGAGAGGGCAAAACGTGAATAAGGAGAAGAAATACAGGTGTCTTGGTTAGTGAGTTAGTTTCTTTGCAGAAAGCAAGGTGCTTACACTTTTAGCTCAGCTAAAATTCCCCTTTACCAAGTGCACCTCATTATTTACTTCCATGGTGGCTGCAGTGATCCACTGTTGGAGTGGATTTCTCCTCTAGCTGCTGTCTGAAGGGAGAGATCTATTCTGGAAATAATTTCTTTACAACAGCATCACTTCCATGGATTTCAGCACAGCCACACTTACATTGACAGTATTTAACTATGTCTGTCAGGCCACACACACCAAAGCACTTGGCACGGCAGTAGGATGGGATTCACAAGCTCAACCTCCCTCAAATACATCTTTTTAAACTAAAATTTGCAACATAAACCAAAGCTAAACATTTCATTTCACTCAAAGGCAGTTTCACACACTGATTCACCTGTGCAGTGCAGAAGGAAACATCCACACCTGCTTGACTGGAGAGAGGGTTGGGGACTTTTTGGGTTTCTGCAGAAAAGTAAATAAGAAGCTTTGGCTAACAAGTTTCCTCTTTGCCCCCAACAGATGAAAATGTCAGGTGATTTAAAGTATTAGAACTTCATATGTTTTCTTAGAAGAATCACTTTGCACTTGCACTTGAAGCTCTGGTAGGTCACTATTGGGGGTTAGGGTTTTTCCTTTTGTTTCTTTCTCTCATAGAATTTTGTCCCATCTGTTGCTAAGAAACAATAACTACCCATACTTAAGAGAACAAAAGATGTGGCTGGGAGGAGGGAGAAGGGTGCAGCTGGCTAGTCTCTTACCTGCAGGCTTTTCTCTTGGGAAGGGCAGTTACCTCGAGATTTTAGGCTGGGGGGAAACGGAGTGGAGCACAGCTCCTAGCTGCCTCTCCCTGCCGGCACTGAGGGAGATGGGTTGAGCTGTTGCTTACTGTGGGGAGAATTCACTGCCACTGCTGGGAGCCCAGCCCTGTACTGCTTCTTCCTTACCGTGGGTGAATCTTTGTAAAGAGCAGCGGTAGGAGAGGGACCTTATTGGCACCCTACCTCACCAGAAAGAACCCATACCATCTACTCAGGCACCTCAGGGGAAATCCCGGGACCCCGAGCCCCTTCCCCCTCCAGGGGAGCCTCTCGTGGCTGCGTTCAGGAGCCCTGGTGCCACTACCCAGCCCCGCCACTTTGGGTTTTTCATTACATGGGACACCCTGCTATGGCT
>VXBB01001401.1:363007-387506 GCA_013399915.1 Illadopsis cleaveri
ACAACTGACCAGTGGGAAGACTGCTTCCCAACACTGGAAAGTGTGGGACAAACGGATCTGTGTTGGCCTCAGGCCTCAACTGAATGAGACACCATGGCTCTGGCCAGGAAACGAGAGGCTCCAGTGAATAAACCCAGGCTGTGAGCAGTGAAAGTGCACCCAGAAAAAGATCAGAAACCTTAGAATAAACTTCAACAATCACTAGTAAGTTGTCATTCAACTAGAGCAGGAACACATGCAAAAAATAGGAGAATTGAAAGAGAAGACTCCATGAAACATCCATTATTGTTCCCTTTGCTCTGACTGCCTCCTGGAGTGATGGGGCTGCCCTTCCAAGCAAGCACCAAAACCAAGTGCTATTTCCCTAGAGATAATTTTGTCATAGGATCATAGAACAATGTGTGTTGGAAGGGACCTTAAGATCATCTCATTTATCAAATATTCTCACTACACATTCCTCCCATCAGCCTGAGATGCTGCTTACACCTCTTGTCCTTGGTGACATTCAAAGAAGAAGCATCTCCCTTGGAATATTTTTGTAATGGCTGTAATTCACAAGATTAGGAACAACTGGAGAATTTAAATGCAGATTTTATGAGCTAGTAGAAAGCACACATTGAGTGCTATTCTTCCATGGCATCAGAAGGCTTGACTAGCCCAGGGAATGAAGCTACATCAGTGCTGGGAGAAGCAGGCTCTTGCCTGGGAGCCTGGAACCAATTTCCAGGAAAGGCTCCAGTAGCCACAAGAGCCAGATTTGTCTCTTTTAGCTCTACAGCCAAGTACGTGACAAACTGGGTTTGAAGCTGGCTTGAGCTGAGCCCAGCACAACCTAAATGGTGACACCAAGGAAGTGATGCCGTGAAATTCAGAATAGAATAGAATAGACTAGCCTAGCCTAGAATATTTGAGCTGGAAGTGATCCACAAGGACCATCAGTCTGACTCCTGACCCTACACAGACACCCCAACAATCCCACTCTGTGCCTGAGAGCATTGTCCAAACACTCCTGGAGCTCTGGCAGCCTCGGGACATGACCATTCCCTGTGGAGCCTGCTCAGTGCCCAATCACCCTCTGGGGGAAGAGCCTTTTCCTGATATCCAGCCGAAATGTTCCCTGATATAGCTCGGGAGCATCAAGTTCCCATTAACACTCATCACCCTGCTACCAGCTTCCAAATCACACAACAAGAGTAAAGACAGAGGGGGAAGAGCTCACTCATTTTTGATTAAAAACCTTCATTTTCCAGTGGAAAAGGCTACAAAGAGGACATTCCACATTAGCTCTTTACTAGGAGTCAAATATTGTGAGAGAGAACCTGCAGTTATTACACCCAAGAACAAAAATTAGGCCATTAAATCTCAAGACTCAAACTCACATCACCAATTCACTTCTTGTGACGTTTATTTTTTTGCCTTTTTCCTTTAGAGACATGCTTTGCTCAAGACTTTAAAGGAACATCCCTCAGAAGAGAGTTGTTTGTGTTTTGCTGAGAAGAACCTGATTGCCCCCATGTTATATTAAATAATTCATCATCCTAAGTAATGTTTAAGTGAAAATATGACAAAAGCTGCTGTGCAATCCAGAACTGGACTATCTGTGCAGCTCAGAAGAACAAGGCCTGCCTGCATATTCTGGGATTTCTTTGGGCCTTTGTGAACTAAAATGCCTGAAAACGAAGCCAGGTGTCACTGTGCTGTCAAGGAAACACAATGCCTCACACATACACAATGTGAAGGTCTGTGGTCAAGGTGGACAATAGGAAACTGGCAGAACAATCCCCTAAAAAACAGGGGGCTACTGCATCCATCAGGGAATTTATTAAAGCAGATGACTGTATCAGGGCTCACACACCAGCCCACACTAATCACCACGCATACATGCAGCAAACGACCTGGCTTCCTACAGCAACACTATCCAAGGAGGGGTCATCTCAACTGCAGCTGATGGACTGGGATGTATCCTACCCTATGTTAGCTGTGTGACCCTTCAGAGCCCAGGAAGGCTGAGCCCAGACAGCTTGCTGCACCCCATGCTTGGTTCTGTACCCACAAACCCTAGCCTGAGGAACTGAGCAGAACATGGAGGCTGGGGGAGTAGAATAAGCCTGGAACCACCCCCTGAGAATAAGAGCAGCAACAGCTCCAGCTGGGAGCTGCAGTTGAAGATCTACTGAAAATCTAAGAATTCTGTTAACAAAGAAAATCCAAACTCTCAACACCAACAAAACAGTACAACAAGAAAGGAAAAAATGGGAAATTCAATTTCCCCATGGCAGTTCATCCAGATTGTGATGCCTTCCTGAGGGTTCTGCTCTGCCTGTCCTTTGTGCTCTGCAACACTCACACTGTGAACTGGACACTCTGAGAAAGACATATGGATGTTCCTGGGACACACATCCCTGTCACAGCCCCATGCTCCATGGGCAGAGGGCACCTGGGAACAGGCTGCCATCAACACAACTCAGTCTGCTTCATGGTCCATATGCTATGAGTAAAAGCACCTCAGAAAATGTGATAGTCAGGGAGTCTAACCAGGCTGGATGATTGACTTTAACCTATTTACCCACAAACTACAGAAAAACAACCCCATTCCAAACTGGACTCCGGCTGGCTCACAATACTGAGGAATTCCACTGGCTGATACCTTATTTCAACAACCTGTTGCTTTGACAAAACTCTCCTCAAATCACCATCTCTAAATTAAGCAGGAATTGTCCTTGCTGTGACCAAGAATCAGCCCCAGCCATCTATAATGCCATGTGGCTTCTGCTTCTCCAGTGCCAGAGGAACTGGGAGAGGAGCCAAGCAATGCACCTGATTGCGAAGGGCCTGTTGTGATGGTCGATCCCGGTGGATGTGGCTGTCTCTTGTCACTGCAGATGTCCCAGAATCTACATGGACAGATCCCACGGGAGTAGGCTGGAAAATAAGGTGTTGGTTAGGGCAAAGACTCTCACATGCACAAACCCACCTTGTCAAGCCAGTAGGAAGTAGAAAAACATCAAAACACTGCCCAAAGGAGCCAAGGAGAACTACAGCCAGGGCTATAAAATCCCTGTGATTTACAGACATGAAATTTGATGGTGGACACCAGCATCAAATGTCTTGTATAAAAATTAATTAAGAAGATACAGTTAGGTGCCTGTCTCGATGTCAGATCACACCTAGTGCGTCTCACACAGAATTATTACAACAGAAAATATACAGACTTGTTTTCCTCATCCCATTGTCTCACCACTTGTAAAAATCATGCTTGCATAGAAACAAGACGTGTTAAAATTAAAGCTTCATCTGCTCTCTTCTCACCAAAGTCATAATCCCTGCTCCCAACATCGAGATCTCCATGGCAACCACTGTGGTTGTCAGCAATAGCACGCTTGTCTTACAAGGTGGTCTTTATCAACTGCCTTTGTAATTAAAGAAAAATGAAGAGAAAATCTTGATTCACAAAGGGAATGATTTCTTAGGAACTCTCTTGAGCACAGTAAGCATTGGGAATGCTAAATATAGTTGGGACAGTAAAGCACTGGCAGTGGTTCCAAGTTTAGCACTGATGGCATTTGATCTGGCACCAGTGACAATTCATTTACAGGTGTCATTACTAGTCTTTGGGGTTGTGAGCAGAATGTCCCAAAACAAAGAGCTTTAGATTCTTCTACCACATTTCCCCATGACATATCCTTTGGTCAAGGTCGTCCTGAGTTTAACTGGGTTTTGATGATAAAAGTGATGCAAGGAGATCAGGGTCATGGTCCACATGGAGTCATGGAACTGCTGAATGGAGGTTGGTTTCTGCCACATTTCCTTGCCATGTACTGTACAGAGCTGGTTCAGCCTGTGAGTGTCCTCCAAGATATTATGAGTTCAGGAGAGCAAGTTCAGATTAGATATTTGGGAGAAATTCCTCCCCTGTAAGGGTGGTGAGGCTCTGGCAAGGTTGCTCAGAGCAGTTGTGGCTGCCCTACCCCTGGAAGTGTCCAAGGCCAGGTTGGACGGGGCTTAGAGCAGCCTGGGATAACGGAATGTGACCCTGTCCACGGCAGGGGAGTGGAACAAAGTGGGCTTTACAATCCCTTCCAACCCAAACCATTCTGGGATTCTACTATTCACTAAAGATCCGTTGGAACCCTGCCTTGATCTCCTGTACCTTTTTGATAGGAACATGACCATTATAGGGGGTTTCTATGATTCTCCTGCTTTAAGATGGATTTTAGATACTGGTCTCCAATTCTGTGCTAGACTAGAGGGAATTCAGTCTCATCATGTTCATTGCCACAAGTGGGAAAATGAGGCTTGAATGTCCAGAGACGTGGGATGGGGCCTCTGTCCATCAGGAAAACCTCGAGGCACTGCAAGAACCCCTTGAACACAAAGTCAGGACATCGCACTGTGTTGAGAATTGAAAGATTTGATCCTAAACTCATTGGCATTAACTGGGATTACTGGGAACAAAAAGGCAGTGGTGGGGAAGTAGCACCTGGAAGGCAAGGCATGGGATTTTGCAGGAACAACTCACAATTGGCCTGCCAACCCAGTCGTAGGCATAGTCAAAGGTGTAGCCTTTCTTTTCAAACAGCTCCGTGAAGATGGTCCGTAGGTAATCGTAGTCTGGTCTCTCAAAGAAGTCTAATCGCCGGACATAGCGGAGGTACGTGGCCATCTCCTCTGTCAGAAAAGGGGAAAAAGCAGCAGCTTTTATCCTGAATCTTCCAAATGACTTGTTAGAAACCAATGTCTGGGCTGCCAGCGCTACCTCTGGCTTTTCTCCTACAAGTCATGGTGTTTAGTAACAGTCCTCAACGAAAAACAATTCAAACACTTCTCAAGCAAAGATGGAAGTCCCACCTCTGCTCAAATCTGACTTCCACACCCTGATTCATTCTATACATTTGTATAAAAATAAACAGAGTGAGAAATAAACTCACTGAACCTGACGACAGGCTGCTCACAGGCATTTACAATGCTGTTGCTCAGAGAAGCTGTGTGACTGTCCCATCCCTGAAAGTGTCCAAGGCCAGATTGAATGGGTCTTGGAGCATCTTGGAATAATGGAAGGTGTCCCCTCATGACACTGACAGTGCCTGAATATTCAAAACAACACTAGAGGGGGAGGCTCCAAGGTTAATTTACCTGAAGAGGGTAAATTTACAGACCAGGGTTTGGTATTAAGCTAATTAATTGCTTTCCTGCGTCTGAGTCGCACTTTGCATGCACAGAATATGGAGCCCTAGGAACTCATGTCCTGCCTCTTCCTGGCTCTCCCTTGGTTCATGGCCTTGCCTTCAGCTGACAAAAATTAGAACAGAACTGCTTATTGATACTTAACTCTGTCTGTGGCTTGTGGCTTCCATGGAGGTAAAAGAGGGGGGGAAAAAAAGAGAAGAAAGAATCCTCTCTTTCAAGTACCTCCGGAAGGTGGAGAACAACTGGTTTCAGGCAAGGAAGGGAAAGAACTCAGTCCTCACATCTCCCATCAGCCCAGACCTGAAGAAGCTGTGAGGAGGAGTATTGGCAAAAAGGTGAGAACAGCCAACCTGAAGCTGTTCTGCTTGGAACCAGGTGGATTTTGGAATGAGACATCTGGGGAATTACAGTGACTTGAGTGAACAATGATCCTGTTCCAGGCTTGCTGCTCCTCATGCTGGGAAAGACCCATGTGGCACAACGGCTCCTACAGGAATGGGATTAATTGTGGGTGCACTCCCTGGTGTCAGGACTTCAGAAACCCCTCATAAAACCTCCCAAGCCCACTCTGTGGCCAGGGGACCCTGGGGAAGGCACTAATTCTGTACCCTGCTCTCCCAGCTTCAAGGTCTGTTTAACTGGAGATCAGGTGTTGGGCTTGGCTAGAAGCATATTTTAGTAACACTCTCCTTAAAACTGCTCCCAGAAGGTGGAATTCATGGACAGACACACTACCCCATATTTCAAGCTGGCCACCTACACCTGCAACACCTGTACAACCTTCCATTTGAAAAAGAATTAACTTGGTAGTTCCAACACAGTCATTTGGGGGAGGAAAAATAATGAAGAGTTCTTTTGGAAGGAAACTAAGAAGTAAAGCAAGCATACAAGGCCCTTGAGCATGTTCAGCCTCCTTGATGAAAAGAGTTTTGTTCATTTTGAGACCTCAGACCCTGCTAATTTATAGCAGTAGCTCCAGTTGTTTGCCAGCTTGAGGAACAACATGATGGATGCACGTCATCCAATACTTTCTGACACAGGAGTGCAGGCCCATCCTATTTAACAAGGTATGGCCACTTCCAGCTGCACTCCCACGATCCCATCAGGGCTTTACCTGGAAAGTTCTCACAGAGAACTTCAACCGGAGTGTTTCTCTTTGTGTCCCCAATCTTCTGATATCTCTCTTTTAAGGTGTCAGCCTGCAGCACACAAAGACAAAACAGTTGTGGAGAAAGAGTTCAACCATGTGAGAAAGGACATGCTGTATGGGAAGAGAAACAAGGTATTTAATGACCATTCTGGGTGACATCAGGAGATGCTACTTGTAACTGAACTGTGTCCTGGACTACACCAGTAGGAATATTTCACAGGCTATTGGCAGAGAACATCCAAAGATGTTCAAAACATCTTCGTTCATGAAAGGCAGGACCCTTATTAGTGTCTTACAAGGCTCATTTCTCACAGACCGGTCCTGAGGACTGTGCAGGGAAGGTTTCATGGGAGAAGGAAATAAAGGTGCATGAACTGTGATGGCACATCAGGACCTCCCCAGGCTTTGGGCCATCAAGCTGCCTTCACAAACAACAGCAAAACAGACCCATTACACAGCAATTTGGGCTTCCCTCTGTGCCATAGGATGTTACCACATTGATAATGACTCTGCATCAGTCACACTTCTCTCAAATCCCAGGTTGCTCCTGCACAGCCTTTCCTTTCACCCCTAAACTGTCCATCACTCAGCACTGGCGTAATATCTGGTCAACAAGGAAATGAAACCATTTGCAGTTGGATTTCCCACCTAAATCAACCTGAGGCAGAGAACTCTGCTCCAGTTGGCACCCTAAAAGTGGGGTTTCTGCCTCCATTTCAAAATACATCAATTAGACCTGGTAGCAGCATAATTAGCACAGTAGACATTCTCTGCAGATACAGCCCTGACAGTACAGACCAAAAGTGTAAGCCAAGGAAACCCAGAAGGGCAAAGATACCACATTCTAAATCCAGCTGGAGAGTCTGTGCTTGCCCTGGACCTCAAAAAGGAGTCAACTAATTCTTACCAAGTTCAGCACTGAACTGAGGAACTTTAGTAGAACCTTGTATAAACTTGGAATTATTTTAGAATAAATTACTGGATTAATTTAAAGCAGGTAAGTTCAACTAAGCCAGAAAGAAAATATGTACTAGAATAACACAATTACAGAGAGGCGTGGACATAAAATCAGAGAGAATATGATTTCTTTCACAATCCCTTTCATGCTTGAAAAATCCTTCTTTGCTTTTATGAGCTGCTGCTGACATTTCTGGCATATGCCTGATGAGGCTGAGCTGAGACTAACTCTGGATAGGTGGTGAAAAACAACTGAACAAGGTCTGTCAACCCAGCTGGGTCTATACTCACTGACCATTGCAGGACTCTGCCAAGCAGCTCCTGAACCCAAAGCCTTGTGTCCTTTTTCCAACATGAGCTTCTTGTCTTCCCTAACAAACCCAACCTGATCAGTCCCTCCACTTCCTTCAATTCCAAAACTAAACACGGTAGCTTAATCATCAGGGAGGTGATGGAGAAGTGAAGATGCTGCCTCCAACAGCTCTGGAGCCAGCAAATGACTTACTCCTTGTTAGCTCAGCTGATGGATGTTGGCGGCAGTCGGCAACTCAATTACTTGCAGCTCTCCACATTGTACACAGCATCTCATAAACTCCCCAGCACTGAGTGTCCAGTGTCTCTGGAGGGAAGCCAAGTCCAATACTTGTGCCAGAAAACCAGTTTTTCAAGATGAAGTCCATCTGTGCATCTAAACCCATCAAACTGCTCCCATTATAAACAGGGATCACAGATGCAGCTGGGGGATTGTGTTGCCGTAACTGGAATTTCATAAACAATCACTGTGTCCCAGTCATGCTCCAGTTCAAGGCAGCTTCCAGTCACAGCTCTCTCACTGCTGTCCCTGTCTCTCTGTTCAACCTTCTCTCTAAAATTGTACCAATTTGGCCACTTGAAGTGCCAGGTACTGTAGTTCTACCTTAAAATCTTCCCTGCAGCTAAACTTAATGCCTCAGTGTTAGGCTTCAAGGACACAAAGGAGAGGACAGTGTTTCTGATTGGATTTTGCCAATGTTTTCCCAGTGGATTCTCCTTTGGGCAGGGACTAGCCAAAGTTTTAAAGGACAAAGCCTAAAGCTCAAACCTACCTTCAATCCTTGCCAGGGCAGGCTGCCTCGGAGGAAATACATGAACATATGGCCAAGGGCTTCCAAGTCATCTCGACGACTTTGCTCTAAAAGAGAAGAGATGACAAATTATTGCTGCAGAAGCAGAAATGGCTCTGACATCTCAGCAGCAGCCACACCTGTATCTGAGATAAAGGTACCACAGGGACATTCACTCACTGTCTGCAGCTCAGATCTTTTGCAAAACCAGAAGCTGTTTCAGAAAGCCAGAAAATGTGTAAAATCAGCCAGAAGCCATGAGATAACACAGGAACTGCACAACACACATCCCAACCTGAGGTAGAACAGACAACTCTTAATTGCAGAGGAATGAAGTAGTGCCCCAATTCTTCTCTGACCTGCCAGTGTCAATGGTGCCATGTGGTGCTGGATCATTTCCTCTGGACTAAATGGGAATGGGACACTCAAAACCAGCTGCAGGAATCTACCCTTGCACAGTGCCAACCCTCTCCCAATTGCCTCTGCTGCTCATCAGAGGTGATCAAAAATAGCTCCTTCCAGCACCGTGGAAGTGACTTGCTGCAGCTGCCATGCTGATGTTATAATTATAAATGAAGGGGGGAAAAAGGGGCAGAAAGCCAAAGGAAGAAGTATCCTAAAACAAGCTGCCAAAATGTATCCAAAACCTCAGGAGAGGACAGAAGAGAACAACAGATGTGGAGGCAACACTGGGCTGCGCTGAGCTGAGCTGCATTCTTGGGTTCACCGAGCTCACAGACTCGTTTGGTGCAACCTCCCTTCCTCTGAACCCCACCTGCTCCAAACAACACGCTCCACGATCCAGAGCAGATCCAGCCCATGACACTGTGGCCACTTAGCCTGCAGGAGATGCTGGGAGTGGGAACACTTGAGAGAAGGGAACTGAAATGACAGTTCCTGCAGTTATCCTGATAAAAAGTGGAAAAAAAGAGGATGCCCTGGGTAATTTAGTGCAGTGATGCAGATGGACTTCCAGGAAGATGGTTGAGTGCACTTGTCTCTTAGAAAAACTGCAGTCAGACTCCTGAGTGTGAAATGTGAAAGGACTGATTCCACCTGGGCTGGTCTGACCAGTGAAGCGTCAGCTCCTCACAGCTCCTCTGGGCAGGGACAGCCCCACCAAATACACCCCCAGGACCGATTTGGACCCTTCCCCTGCATGAGCCACGGTGTGAGCTGAAATCCTGTGGGAAATGGGTCCTAAGGAAGGCACACGGTGCACTTCAAACACAAAACACATCTTCCCTCCACATTGCCTGCATCAGCAGCTTCCCAGCCTGCTCCCACTGCATCCATCCCTGCTCCCACTCCTCCATCCCTGCCTGACTCTTCACTTTCCAAAATTAGAAGCTAGGCTCATCCCTCCTTACTCCCCAAAGAGAGTGAGCTCTCCAAGTGGGAGCCAACATGCTAGGAGGCCTCCTAGAGAATATTCCATTATCTCACTGCTTGTATGAATTTTAGAAAATATAAACATTTAATAAGGGGTTTTTTTTGCCTTTCAGCCACTGAAATGTAATCTTCTGGTAGGAAAGAAAGCAGTGAGGAGAGATGAAAGCCGGGTTTAAAGTTATTTAAATCATTCATTTTCTCCAACAAATTACTAGGTCAGGAAACATCCAACTCTAACACCTGGAACTGGAAGGCATTGGGACAGTGCTGTGCTATAAAAATCTATTTGTCTATCATCCAGTGCAGCAATCACCGCCTGCCTGCTTGTCTTTTATCAGTGCAGGGCTGCTCCCAGTTATTTAGCTCCTAATAAAAACTGTAATTATGAGGCTTCCAAAATTTCAGCTGGCTCGATTCCTCAAAAGAGGGGAGGAAAAAAAAGCCACACAACTGTAAACAGCATTGGGAGGTTCACAAATAGCTTCAAGGGTGCAAGAGAGCTGAGCCAAGATGCTATGGGAGGTCTACAGGATTCAAATGGCAAGCTGTAATGTGTCCAGGAAAGGGACTGGAGCTGGAGAAGGGGTTGGAGCACCAGGAGCAGCTGAAGGTGCTGGGGAGGCTCAGCCTGGAGAAAAGGAGGCTCAGGGGGGACCTTCTGGCTCTGCCCAACTCCCTGACAGGAGGGAGCAGCTGGGGGAGGGTTGGGCTCTGCTCCCAGAGAACAAAGGCCAGGACAAGAGGAAACAGCCTCAAGCAACACCAGGGAAGGTTTAGGTTTGGTATTAGAGAAAATAATTCACTGAAAGGGTTGTCAAGGATTGAACAGGCTGCCCAGGGCAGTGGTGGAGTCACCATGCCGGAAGTGTTCAAAAGATGTGTGAATGTGGCACTTGAGGACATGGTTTAATGGTGAACATGGCAGTGCTGGTCAATTGTTGGACTCAATGACCTTGGAGAGCTTTCCCAGCCTGAAGCACACTGTGTAAGCTCCCCCCAGGCAGACAAACCTTTGCCAAGGTGTGTGTTGATGGACATGTATCTCGCTGTTCCAGTGAGACTCTTGTGCTCCCTGTAGGGAATGTGTTTTTTGGTTTCCGGGTCGATGTACTCCTTGGCCAGTCCAAAGTCTATGATGTGAATGACGTGCTCCTTCTTATTGCCCTGCCGGCCAATGAGGAAGTTCTCCGGCTTGACGTCCCGGTAGATGAGGTTCTTGGAATGCACGTACTCCATCCGAGAGATCTGCAAAAGCACGAGGGAAACGTTACTCGTGAGCAGAGCGGGAAGAGGAATTTATCATCCCCTCCTTTCCAAGGCTATCATGCTGTGCTCCCTGCTTTATTCCCACGGAAATGGCAAAGGCTGTTTCTGAGGCGTTACCACTGGGATGCAGCTCTTGGCAGGATGCCACGGGGAGCTGCAGCAGCCTTTTTGTATTGATTTTAAACATACTAAACCGGTTACCAAGAGCTCTTCCCTTGCCCACCGCCTTCCCCTGTTGCTCTGTCTTACCACCTTCCTCCCTCGACCCATATGGTGTCTTAGACATGCCAGATTCTTCATGGAGGGGGATTTTTGGGCAGGCAGAAGCTTTACGATCTTCAAAGCTGACTAAAATAATAATTAATCTCATTGCTGTCAACTAGGAATAGCTGGAATATTTCTCAGCTTTTGACTAATGTTTTTCTGGAAGTTTGACTGAACAGGAAGGTGAAAGGGCAGGAACCCCATTTCTGAGGTGATGAAGTGCCTCTAACAACACACCTTATTCAGAAGTTCATCATTAAAATTGCTTTTGAAAGCAAACATTGCAGGTGGCTGCCAAGCAGTTCTCCTTTGGGTCCTGAACTTAGGAGATGATTCCAACTGGAAATAATTTCCAATTTCATTTCATTTATTACCTTTAATTGCCTTTTTATGTTTCAAATGAACACATATGAACCCCCATTTATGGCTGCCCTGGCTGCAGCTGCCCTGCAGTGCCAGAGGGCACAGTAGCTTAAACAAGATGCTTCTTTGGAAAGGCTACTGGGATTGACCCAGATGTTTGTGGGCCAGCAATGCTACGAAACCTCTGCAAAGCTCCACCAACTCCCACTTTTGCACTAACGAGCCTCAGTCCCCAGAGGTCATTGCCACACCGTTGGGGGGGACATCCAGGGTGAGGGCCACCAGCTGGTCACCCCCACTGGGTGGATTCTGGTGGGAAAGCTCTGCAGGCTGGAGTCTCTGGGTCACAAAGCCAGGTCGCTCTCCCCGCAGCCAAGCAGTAGGGACCCCCTGTCAGCCCTTCCAAGCCCCCTGCTCATTCCATTGGGCTGGCAGACCCTGACTGCTCCTTCACTTGTCACTGAATGCAGACACATTCCCAGCTGGCAAACTGAGACCACTCTTTACAGATCTTGGACCCACATCTGGTTTTAAAAGTCCACATGCATGTGATCCTCCATCACACTCCCAGACCCTTACCATGCACCTTATTTTAAAGGAAAATCTGCTGCATTTCCACCTCTCGGAAACAAGTGGCAGGCAGGAGGGGGTAGCCCTCCTTATAAAATAAACAACTGTAGAGGGAGAGCAGCAGACAGGAAAAAATTGGCTGCAGGTGAATCAGGCTTAAAAACCAGAATTTGCTCAAAGACTCTTCAAAGAAAGGAAGAGCACGTGCTGCCTGCTGCACCCTCCCCTCGATGCAGTGATTGATTCCAATGTGCGAGAAAATGGGTTTCACGGCTAACAGCCATTATTTCCAATCAATTACAGGCTGGTGCAGAGCAGAGCAGATGCTCTTCAGTCATTCTTCACACTTTGAATCACCTACCGGACACAGCAGCAGGTTGTGAGACAAAAAGCCACGTTGGGAGGCAATTCAAATGAAGATGCAACCCTTGAAAGTGGAACAAAGAGCTTCCTTGCCTCTCCGCACATAACAAGCTTCCAAGCGGAGCCTGACTGGCTCATTTGATTTGTTCCTGCTACCAGAGCAGCTCAGTTTTTGAAATCCCAACAGCAATTAGAGAACCTGAAAAGGGCTCATTTTTTTTCTTCCTTAAAAACTCTCGGCAAGTTGCAGCAGGCAGGACAACAACCTGGACAGCTGAGGTGTCAGATGAGCCAATATGCTCCAGCAGCACTCAAGGGTACTTATTTTCCTGCCTTTTTTCCTCCCACCTGCCTTTTTTGCTTCCACAGCTGCTGTGGGGTCTTTCATATTCCTTCTTTACTTCCACCTGCCAGGATGCTTCATGCTGGAGAGCTCTGCTCTGCCATGGCAGCTGAAAGACGCTCCCCCAGTCAAAAAGATGTTTCCTGGAGTAGCTTCCATGCTTTATTCACACTGACAAGACACTCTCCCTGCTCGTGGCTGCTGTGATGTGGAGTGTCTGGGCTGCATTTTCCTTCCAGACTCTGCCTGAGCACACATAAGCAGCAGTGCTGCTGCACAGCCTCAGAATCAAACCCATTGCACGGCTGAAGGAGAGGGGAAGTGGAGCTCCCACTCCAGAAATGTGCTGGATGCAGAGGTGCAGTGCCTACTCCTTTGGGTTCGAACTACAGGCTCAGACACTCTGAATTTATTCTTTCAGGGGCAGAGAAACCATTTGAGGAACTGGGAATTGGAATTGCTCTAATACTAGAAAAACAGCAAGCATGGGAGCACTAGGGTAGATGGAATACTGAATTACAGAGGGATTTCCATGGCCACGGCCGGCTGAGTCCATCCTTGGAGCCATAAATCTCCATTTCAGATGTCAGAGAAACCCTTAGGAGGGGGAAGAATCCCTTGGCACACAGCAGGACCCCTGTGCTGCAGTGGAGAAATGAGAGGATATTGTGACATTTAGCAGGTGCCAAAGGAACCCGTGCTTTCATTTGCCTTCCTCCTGCCAAGGCAGCAAGTGTAACAAACCCCGTTCTCCCAGAAAGGTAACTCTTAACAGGCTGACCTTGACAGAAGTTCCATCTCCAGACCTGCCTGATAAATTTAAGGCCTTCCACACATCACCTGCTTAAATACAGATTAGATCAGCAGAGAATGAAATTAATCTTGTTCAGAGACAATTTTGATGGTCACTGGTAGAAAAACATCTTGCCACAACTTGGTCCAGATCACATCCAGAGTATATTTCCAGTGCCAGGCAGCACAGCTGAGCTTGTTGTAAACTGTCAGAGAGCATCATACAGGCTGGACCTGGCCAAACAGCAAGCAGCCTAAATTAAAGAACTCCCCCGATTTATGGGCTGTAGGGGCTGAGATAGTGACCACATTTTAATTGCCAGGTTTGGCTTGGTTCAGGAGCTTCACCCACTGGATCTGATCTACTGGATGTCTTCAGCTGCATGTGGAGTATGGAGGAAGCAGTTTGAGTCTGAACAATTCCCAAACAGGCTGTCTTTCTTCAAGACTCATTGTCATCCAGTCACTCTCACCCTCAGCCAGGAGAGCCCTCCTGATGTAAAACTGTTTGAATTCTCCTGTAATCCCACATGGCACTTCTTAAGAGACACTGTTTTCCCTAGAGAAACTCCTCTTTCTTCTAACATCTGTAAAGGATCCACCCCCAGTCCTGAGATGCTGCAACCTGTCAAGCTCATTCACACCAGCCAAGCAGAAATACGTATTAAAAAATATCTTTCCAGGACGTCTCTGGTTAAAAATTGACCACAGGACTGGATGCTCCTACAGACATGGGGATCATCCTAAGTATGAGGAGAAACATCAGGCTGCCCATGGTTAAAATTACAGCAGCTTAAGCAGACTTGGCTGGTCAGAAGCAAGAACAAAACGTAATCCATGCATGTGAACCCAAGAAGTCTGAGAGTCCAGCTTTCCTTTCTGATGTGTCTCACACTGGAGCATGACACAGTGACTGCAATCATGTAGTGTGGGAGAAAGACAATTTCCCCTGAAGCATTGTGGCGGGAGCAAAGGGTTTTCATTTCATTTGAGCAGTAAGTAACAGATCCTTTGGAAAACATTTCTCCCAGGGCCAGGTGATGGGGCACACCTGAGGATGCCTAATCTGTCTCCTTAAATGTGCACACTCCAAGCTGGCAACTCATGTAACCTCCCTGAGGAGGCTGATAAGGCCCTACAACATCTCCCCATGGCCAAAGGAGCATCTAATCCTTTGAGAGGACATCAGCTTCTCTATTTCTGACTGCTTTTGCTGTCCTGCATCAGCCTCAGCATGTGTTTTCCAACTGGCACCAATGCCCTGGTGAGCTGTAGCCTGGCCACGAGGTAACAGGTGATGCCAGTGAAGAACATCCAAGCCCAGAGCTGAGCTGCAGCCCCAGGACTCAGCAAAAGGCAGCAGTGATGGCTGTGACAGTCCTGATTTCCCCAGCAGTCCCTTGGGAATGAATTTACATCTTTATATTTTCCCTCCAAAGGTCACACAAGCCGTATCTGAGGCTTTGCCAGGTGTTGCCACTTGATTTAATCAAAGGCAATACTATAAATTGGTTTTCCATCGATAAAGAAACACTCAAAATCAAGAGAACTTGACTGCTCTGCTGTGGGAAGCCTCAGTACCAGGCAGGTGCTGTTCAGACTTCTGCAGTTCTGACCTCAGTTTTCCATTTGAGATGCTGCTGTGTCAAACTTCAGTTTATTTGGAAAGGATTGTCTTCTTCATCCCTTACATCTCTTCTTTCCTACCATGCTTCTATCTGTAGAGCTTTTAATGTGAATATACAATCCCAACTCTGCTGTGGACTATCTGGGTGATCCCAAGATGCAGCTATCCAAGATCTGCAGATATTTAGATACTTGGGACTCTGCAAACCAATCTCTAAACCAAAAAGGCCAAACTGACTGGCTGGCCTCACCGACTTGTGGAAGTTTCTGCACCACATTTAGTATGTTCAGCTTTCACGTTTACTTTTAACACAGATCCAGATCCAAGCCTGGATCCCTTCCAGCTTGATTTCCTTTCCTTTTCAAGAACATTAAAGGCTCAGCAATGTTGCCCATAGAACTACTACATTCCAAGTGTCAGTAACTTAAACTCATTTGACTGATCAATTTTTGACCAAATTTGACCAAGGCAGAGCCCTCAAATGCTGCTATTTTGGCTAAGGAGGGCTCAGCTCCCATTGCCCTGTGAGGTTTCAGTCTACGGGCAGCCCAGTAGCTCCAAACCAGTAGAACTGGTAGGAGTGTGGGAGGGTGCTGTGCTCTGTGTGTCCCACGGAGTGGGTGAGAAATGAGATGTTCCTGGGATGTCCAAACAGAGGGAGGGAGCTGGGGCAGCTATCAGGGCAGGGGCATGAAGAGAACGTGGGACGCAAGTCCAAAGGAATCCAGCTTCACTGGTTCTGCTGTGCAGGGAGCCAGTTTCTCATAAGCATAATTTGACCTTCCCTTCATAGGCAGGAGTCCTTCTCACCCCTGAGCAGTTTTCTTTTATAAGAAGGATGGAGAGGGACCTTGGACAAGGGACTGGAGGGACAGGACAAGGGGAAATTGCTTCCTGCTGCCACAACACAGGGTTCGATGGGATATTGGGAAGAATGTGAGGGTGGTGAGGCCCTGGCACAGGTTTCCCAGAGAAGTTGTGGCTGCCCCATGCCTGGAAACGTTCAAGGCCAAGTTGGACGGGGCTTGGAACACCCTGGTCTAGTGGAAGGTGTCCCTGCCCCTGGCAGGGAGGGTGGGATTAGATCTTTGAAGGTTCCTTCCAACTCAAACCACCCGGTGATTCTCTGATGGAAGAAGATTCTCTCAGCCCTGAACCTTGCAGTGTGCTGACCCCAGGATGGATGGACACTCAAGGAGAGCCCAGGGCAGGGCCCTGCCCATCACTCACCAGCTGAATGGCAATCATTAACACCGTCTTCAGAGTGAACGTCCTATCACAGAGGTCAAACAGATCTTCCAAGCTCGGACCAAGCAGCTCCAATACCATGGCGTTGTATTTTCCACATGGTCCAAAGTAATACACCTGGGGGAGCCCTTCAGCTGGAAAAACAGGAAAAGAACTGGAATCAGTCAATGGGACAAAGTTAATTCCCCTCCCCCTGCCTGCACACCTTTTGTTAGGCAGAGTTTTATTGTCACTTCAGTATTCTCTCTGATGCTGCCCAGCAAGGAGATAAGTTCCAGCACTAACAGTGACTGAACCAAAGGCCAAACCAGTGCAGGCTCTGCTCAGCTACACCCTTGGACAGACAAATGGATTTCAGAGCAATTAACAAAACCACCTGAAAGCATTGAGCTTTGGCAGCTTAAAGGCTTGGATTTAGGGAACAAGACATGGAGTTCCCTGTGTTCCACTAAACTCCAGGCAGAGAATAGCCCCAGATGTGGGGTGGCACTTGTTGGAGCAATTAGGAAGATGACAGTCCTTGGAGAAAATGAAGCATGGCTAAAAAAGGACTGCTTTGTCACCAGAGATAACACCCAGCCCTTGTTTTTCAGCACAACCTTACACAAAGTTTACATTCAGTAAAAAGGAAAAACCCTTTTCCTTTAAAATAGGGAAAAGTTTTAAATTTTGACCAATCACCACACAAAAACAGGTGATCATGGTCATTAGCATATGTGCACACACACAGCTATCAACATCAAACTGGTAGGAGCCAGAGCCCATCTTCCCACCCAACAGACTGCTCTGTGGGAGTACAGTGTTGATACTCAGCTGGCAGGGGATTTTTGGGTGGATCAGCTTTCTGAAAGGGAAAAAAACAGCCTTTATGTTGGGAGACTCACAGAACTGCACAGCACTCCTGGAATTACTTTTGAGTCAAAAAGGAAACCACAACAGCCCATACAGGAGGAATTCAGTGCAGGCCCAACTGCTCATTTTGCTAATCAACACTTGCACCAGCACTCGGCGTCCCAGTGTCAGCGCCAAGCTGGGTGACATGTTTAAATATCCATGTATTTCCAGTCTACACCTCATAACCAGCTCCAAAACACAACAGAAAGGTTTTGTTTTGAAATATAGGTCTTTGTCTCATGTCAAAACAAAATATTTGCTTGAATGCCCAAAGACATGGTGTCCTGCTATTCAGTGTAAAGGCTGAGCACGGGGAGCACTGCTATGTGTGCAGCCTTTTTTCCCCACAGAGATCCATAAATTATAGTGCATGGGACCTGAAAGCACTGTGATTATTAATTTTATTGCATGTTTTAAACCAGTGCAGGCACACCTGGATTTGCATAAGTGATCAATGTTAGATATAGCAAAACACACGACTAATGAGGTGCACAGTTTGGCGTTGGCTCTGTGAGGTGCTCAGGCAGTGAAACATATCAGGGTCAGCAACACAAGAGTAGGTCCTACTCCAGATTTAGGGAAGCCCCCTTAATCCACTCCTATGGCACTGGGGAACTCTGCAACCTGCCAACAATGTAACAAATGCAGCACTGAGATCACTTAAATATCACAGAACTTGTGCTCCCAAGTACTGCTCCAAAAGAACAAACCCCAGTTTGACAAAGATTACCCGAGGAGGGTTTTAATCTCATTAATTCACATGCTCAGGGAATCTGTCATCAGGATGCATTAACAGGATATTACAGAGTATTGCAGGAATTCCCTGTCTAACCAGTGTTTTCTGTCCCATGGAAAACATTGACCCAATGGGGGTGTGGGAGGCTGCTGCTCCTAACAGAGCTCCATGCTTTAGGAAGCAGTAACAGTCATTAAATCCTCTAGGAAGACAAGATGGTTTGATCCAGAAGCAATTCAGAAAACCAAACAATGATGGGATATGATCTAGGCAGCTCCAAGATGCTTTCAAATATCCCCAAATCAACACAAATGGCAATTTAATGTCATCAGCTTAGTGCTGAAGGGTGGACTAATTGCAACAGCTCTTGAAGTGACTCATGGTGAGCCACTGGGTTTTCAGTAAAGTCTGATGAGGACTTACCTACAAAGTCACCTCTAACACCAAGATCAGCATCTCTGTTTTTTAGAGAATAATAAAATAATAATAGAGAATAAGAGAGCAACAGATTATTTTATACAGAGTTTAAACCTGAGCCCATTACATATTCTAGATACAGACAGACAATAAATATCTCTACCACGATTTCTACAAATCTCAAATAGTGGAACTGAAGAAGGAATTAGGATTAGGACTCTCCTAACTAAGATATGCAGGAGAATAAAATTGCAGAAAGGCTTTTAAGGAAGGTGAGGGATCCTGTTCCCAGACCAGTGGAAGATAAGAACATTCACAGCCTCACTCAGTAAGGAGCAAGCATTGCAATTAAAATGAATTTCCTACTGGGCATAAGAACCAGGAAGACAGATTGCAGCAAGACCCAGAAGGTGGGAATTCATGTAGGGAAGGAAGCAACACTACTTAGTGCTCTCTGGGATCCCAATTCCTTCAGCTTTACTCAGAGCTTACAGTCAAGGGTTTGGAGGACCCTCTTCATCTTAAACCCTCAGGAAGGCTCTGCCTTCTGTGGGAGCTCTGACAAGGTGAGGCCTTAGTGAAGAACATTAAAAAAGCATCCTAAATGTCAGAATACAGGAGACATCATTGGCTTCAGGCCTATTTTTAGGGAATGATTCTTCCCTGAGGGTTTTCCCTGACTGCCAGCTCTGCAGTCAAGGACTTTCCTCTCGCCTTTGCCAGGATAAAGCTGCTGTAACATCTCTCTAAATTCCAGAGCCAGGCTGCACTGCTGTGTCCTGGATCAAAGGAGCATCCCTGATGAGCCCTGTGGAGTTCCCAGGCCAAGCCAAGGATCCCCAAAATCCACACTAGTTACGGAAATAAAGTTGGGAGGGACTTGGTACAACACATCCTCAGTTCACTCAAACTCAACTCAACATTCACCATCTTTCTGGGCAGAGGAAAAGCTCTAAAGAGGAACTTGATGTACATGTTAAAGGGTGTGTTGGCAGATAAGACTGGATGAAACTTGAGATACAGGCAGCTCCAGAGCCATTCTGAACAGTAAAAAGGGTCAGCCTAAGAAAATCTGCATAAAATTTGATTTTGTTACAGCCCATCTACATAATTTATGACGTAGCTTGGCTCTATTTCAGCAAAAACTATCGTGTCCTGGTGCAGAGTCCATTGTCACAGTGAACCACAGGGACTCCATAAATATCACCAGCAGATCCGTAAATACTTAAGGATGTTGCCAACTAAAGAGATTGATGGAGGAAAAAGGAGGGTTTTTTTTCTGGGCAGTTGGAGTTGAGGTTTTTAATGGAGAGTAATCACATTGGGAGAGGAATGGAAAGGTCACACACAAAGCCACGGCGTCATGCTGTAGGTGAGCAGCTCTGAATTCAGAGACTGTGGGATGAAAAGCCACCAGCAGAGCAGAGTCTCATACTGAGGATTCAAAAGTACAATTCAACATTTAAAGTACAAACCATGATCTGTTTAATGCAATTAATGCATGAAATCACATCAGAACTAGGAATTTCTCCATGGTATCAAACAAGAGCAAGGGGAAAAAATACAGGCATGATATGTGCAGCTTCTCTCCTTTGGAGGAAAAGCAGTTTATTATAGCAGAGACTGCTGCAAGCAGAAATCATCTCAATTTGCTTAACGGCTTTGGTCTTGCTGCTGAGTGATTTGGCTCAGCTACATGGAAAAGGCCCCACTCCACTCTCACTCTCACAGGAAGTTTATCACCCCAATAAACACAGACTGATTGCTGCACTGGAATCCACCGGCAAATTCTGCTATTTCAGCAGAGTGATGTCTTGGAAGAAATTCAAGCTGAGCACAGCGAAAACCTAGCAAAGCATTTTGTAGATTAAAGCATCACTGCTGGAATGAGAGCAAATGCAGACATCAAAGCCAAAAACTCAAGACTTTGATTCCCCCACACGCCCGAGACTGGCCTTGGCTTTCCGGGGATGCTGAACTCTCACTGCTCCTGGGCTGCCACCAAAAGGGACTTTCCCATCCTTCCTCATGTTCTGTGGCTGTTGGATTAACCCAACAAAACACTTGGCTTGAGCTTGAACACAAGAACAGTAACAAAGAGAAGGATCACTGCTCTTCCAGAGAGCTCCATCTGAGCCAGATTAACACCTGGAACAACAGCTTTCAGAAACTTCCATCACACGATCAGGTGTCCTGGATGATTCGAATAATGTTATCTTGCTGCCCTATGTTTTTACAGCATGATTAATGGCCACAGAACTCCTCAGACATCCAACATACTCCAAAAAACCACATTAGTTCAGGCACACAGGCATTCCAAACCCATTTCCAGGACTGGTTATGAAATGGTGATGGGTAGAGATGCCAATCTAAGGTTATGCCCGAGGGAAATCAGAGTTTGCAGCACCTGCCCTACATGGAAGCAGAACCCACCTGCTCTGGAAGAGCACCTGGTCTGAGGCTCTGTGTGAGCATCATGAGAGGCTACAAATAACCTCATTAACAGCAAATGAAATACACCCAAGGAGGATCAACGGAGCAAGTGCAGGAAGCTGCACATGGCATCTACATCAGTGGAAGGACAAGAGTCACATCCCCACACAGCAAATCACCAGGAAACATCCAGAGCTTGTGATCAATATTGGTAGTTTCTGACCCACCCATGGTTCTTGCTCCCATGGGGAGTTGTTTTCCACTGCCCTTCGATGAGGTGTTGCCAAATAGAGAAGCTGACGCGTTCAATTTCAAGAATTAAAGAAGAATTCAGATCCTGTCTTCATGCAGGTTTTGACACTGAGCCCTACTGCAGAGGGGAGACACTCCTGAAGAACCCCAAATTCCACACCCAAAGGGAGGGGGGAGCAATCCAAGGCCCAGCAAAGGGCTGATGCTTTATGCAAACGCACACTCTGTGTGGGCAGCAAGAACTCTTTCTCACTGAAAGGGATGTAGACATATACCAGAAGCATCAGTGCACACAAAGTTCTGTGTGGTTTTCAAGAGGCTCTGATGAATGGGCCATAGATTGTCACGAAATTCTCATTCAGAGCAGAAAGTTTATTTTTACAAAAATTTGTCACAGAACATAAAATTACACGATGAACACCATAAATAGCAACTGTGAGAGGGCTGCATATCTATAGCTAAAATTAAACATGTTCCAAACAAATTAAACAAATTGCTTTAGAGTAGTCAACCCATTTAAGCTGATTACACTAATGAGGATCTACCCTTCCCTTAATTTTCAAATAGGAAGAAAATCCTGGCTGAAAGAGAAGATTTGTGACCAACATTGACTCGGCCAAGATCTCAGCTTTTAACCTCCTCAAACATGTCCCACGTAAATCTACCTGAGCATGTTAGTTAACAGGTTATTTCTGTGAGCTGGAAGTAAAAAAGACTCATCCTGCTCTTCAGATTTTGGAATAGTCTCCTGCAAAAAGAGAGAGATGGGAGAAGAGTTGAGATTGGGCTTGTTACTGGGAATAACCTTGTCCTAAGGGTCTTTCAGAGATATCTTCCTTCAAAGTACAGCTGCAAAAGCTTTATAATACTGTCCTTCACCTTCAGTCTTTACCTGGAGGAGCTTAGGGAAGGACAGAGATTTTGGGTGACTGAGAGTGTTTTCTCTTGTTTGAGAAACAGTAGCTGAGATGTGAAGGAAAACAAGCAAAAAATGCAATTTGTGACTCCAGCACCAGCTCACCTGCAGGTGGAAAAAGAGGTGGTGGAAACCGTCTGCCACAATCTCACCTACCACTCCTAGGCTTCACAAACCTTGAACTGGCATAAGATTAGAGAAAGAACCTAAAAATAGTGATCTGATGCCACAACCACACAGAGAAGTGGGGTGGGAG
This sequence comes from Illadopsis cleaveri, assembly GCA_013399915.1. Lineage (NCBI taxonomy): Eukaryota > Metazoa > Chordata > Aves > Passeriformes > Timaliidae > Illadopsis > Illadopsis cleaveri. The sequence goes on from VXBB01001401.1 coordinate 385,537, forward strand.
AGCCGGAGGACGGCCGGCACTGTGGCAACTCCGACGGTGATCCACAGGGATGACCACCATGCTGTGAGTGCTTCCAGTCTGTAAAACTCCTGAATAATTTCCTTGGTCTCTTGAGCTCTGATACTGTGGTTTGAGAGCCCACAATTTACATTTAGTTCTTCTTCACTCACCTCAACAGGGTGAAGAGCAGCCAGTCCTGTCCAGAGCCCCTCACGCATCTCCTGTCCTCCTGCTCCGTTTGCTCCAACTGCTGCCAGACACTTGGCTCTGCTGCCAGCTTTTCACAGCATCTTTTCCCTGCTTTGTCTGGGCAATACATCATTTCTCCTAGCAAATGCTGAATGCTCTTGCACCACTGCCTAGCAGGAATTTCTGCAGCATGACTTTCTGCTTTAGCCCACTGGTAGGTGAGGAGGAGGAGAGGCAGAGCAAGGCCCTACTCCTGGCCTTGAATATGGAAAAGGAGCAGCTCAAACACTCTCTGAACTCAAGAGGAAATAACTCAAAGGAGAACATCAGAAGCTGGAAGGGACCTCAAAGCTGCCATGGGCAGGGACACCTTCCAGTAGACCAGGTTGCTCCAAGACCCATCCAACATGGCCTTGAACACTTCCAGGGGTGGGAAAGCCACAGGAAGGTATTGGATCAACACCTTCTCCCCTGATGATGGCAGAGAAAGCAGAGCTTTTCATGGGAAGAAACAACACTAGGTATGTAATGGTGCAACAGCTGTCTATGAGCTGTGAAGAGACAGAGCTACTGTCATCTGCAAGGAGTTCCATGTGGACTCCAAGACTCCAGCTTCACTCCAGCTTATCTCAGGATATGCAGGATGTATTTAATCCCTGCTGTGTTTTGTTTCATTTTCATTTTGGTAGTATTTGAATCTACAAAAAGAAAAGGTATGGGAAAAGGAACAGCAGAAAAACAGAGCAGGGAAGGACAGAAGGAAGAACATATTTGTTCTTGCTGCTGGTAAAAATCCAAACAACTTGATTTTTACTTCAACTGCAGGAAAACAAATCTCAGAATCACTGTGTTACTAGAACAGGGTGGCATTTCATCTTCCTTGAGTGGTACAAGGTGTTTTCCTGACATCATGGCTTCACTTTATTAAACAACTCTTCACATCCACAAAGCAAGAAGCACTTGAAGAGGGGGTGCCAAGGAGACATTCATATTTGTATTCGTAAAGATAAAAAAATATTGGGAGGAGGATCAGCCCTATCAGAAAAGGTAAAATGCAGGAAAACTTTCAAAATCTGGGAAATTTACCCAGAAACACCCATTCACAGGCAGTTTTTTAGCTCTAACAACTAAATTAGTCAAGCGAAATTGTTTCAAAAGTCAAGTGAAATTCTTGACAAACATGAAATAATAAAGCACAGCACAATAAATCGCTTTTTGGCAAGTTTCAAATGACTGAATTCACATTTCTAGGGCTTGGGAGGAAACTACTGTATTCAAATCTCCGCATTACCGTTGGATTTTATATCCAACACAACGCCTTGCTCCAGTGATGATGGCAGCTGGAACATAGAAAAACACCTTAAGAGAAGGCTAAAACCAGTAAACAATTTTAGAAGAGTTATTTTAAACCACTGAAGAAAGTTCTAGCTTAAGGTCTATCCTTGTCACCTTTTCCCACACACCTGCAATACAAGGACAAAGATGAAAGAAACCAGTGGAACAGCTGCCCAGGGCAGTGGTGGAATCACTCAGTAACATTCCTGGAGGGATTTAATAGCCACGTGGATGTGGCACTGGGGGACAGGGGTTCATGGTGGCCTTGTCAGCACTGAGGTATGGTTGGACTTGATGACTTGAGAGGGCTTCTTTTCCAACCTGAACTATTCTTTGATTCTGCTCCACTGCAGGTCACATAGCCGTGTGAGCTCTGCCAGAGCACATCTGCGTGGCCAACTGGGTTCTGCTGCTTAAGAACACCCACAAAAATCCAATCAAAAAAA